>VXBR01012241.1:0-107738 GCA_013400215.1 Cisticola juncidis | reverse complement strand
TTTTTTTTTTTTTTTTAGTATCTACAACTATTTCTGCAGAAGTGATTAAGAGATATTGTTGGATAACAAACTTGGAGTGTAAACGCTATGTTATTCCTCAAAATTGTTTTCCAGTGCCAGACATCCCATTATCTGTGTTTTAATGGAACATACATCCTCCTCAGCTGCACTCTGGGAGGTGTTATCTGCTGGGATCCAAGAGAGCCCATTTGGTCATGGACAAACATCATGATGATATACAACAGGCCTGGTCCACACCAAAAAAAGGGACAATAAGCCTGTTTTCCAGAAATAGCTATCTTTGGATCTTTACATCATCTTGGGTTTTCCAAGGCTTGTTACACTTCCATATCTGTTGGAACAAAGCGGAAGAAAGCCCTAGGGGCTTTCTATTTTTACTATCTCACAGCTGACTTAGTTAGCATGCAAATCTAGTATCTCTGTGCACTTCCTGTTTATCTCATCCTCAGGCTATACAGGATATCATAGCATGCTGGCCAATAATCTAGGGGGTTCAACAGGAGAGATTTCAGACTGACTTGGTGATACTTGAGTTGTGCTTTGAAGTACAACTTAATGGGCACATGTGATTAAAAGTTTTCGTGATTGTAGAGGGAGCTCGAGTGTGTGATTCAGGTGCAAAAAATACATGAAAGGGAAGTCAATATATTTTGTTTTATTGCAGCTGTCACAAATTTTAAATTATTACAGTTATGAAGAGAGATTGCAGATGATATTGTTAGCAATGGCAACACTAATGCCTCCTTATAGTAAATTTAGATATTTAGAGTTAAGAATATACTGAAAAGGCAAAACAAAAATATAAGCTGAATTTAAGAACAGAGAGTAAATACCGATCACATATCTTTACCAATAAAAATTGCTTGTACTCTTGTAGAAACTGGTGAAGGCAAAATGATAATGCAGCATAGATCAAAGGGAAATACAAAATATTAAGTGAATCATATGTATTTAAAATGGAAAGAAACATGTTCTCAGATCTGATGATAAAATCTTCAGAGCTTGCAAGTATTCTGTATGATCTCTATAACTTTTGCTACTTTCACGTTATAAATGGCACTATCTCTACAGTATAAATATAGCAGAAAAGAAATGTCTGGTGAATCTCTACAGTATAAATAAAGCAGAAAAGAAATGTCTGGTGAATCAGGCTATATCAGATATATTTACACCACATAAACCTAACAGTAAGTGTCTACTGGATCAGAACCCTGCAGCAGTATTGGAAGACAAAGATTCGTTGTATCATTTGTGGTTATAGAAGGGCTGTCTGTTAACTTTAAATTTACCTGCCTTACAAAAATAAGCAAATGGGCTTAAAAAAAATATAATCAGATGTTAAACTACTCCCTAGCTGCAGAATCTGTCACTTTCAGAAAGTGGCCAGAAACTATGGAAACAACTTTTTTATAGAAGCTTTAAGACCCTTAAAGCTGTATGCTGAGGTGAAGTGTTGCAGGGGGACTGCTTTGCATGATGACTCCTGAGACCAGTTATGCATGTGTGAGTGTGAGAGCTGGTGCAATTTACTCACCAAATCCCAAATCTGCTGTGTTACGGGAATACAGCCCCACCTATTTAAATCAGGGGTCTCCACCTCAACAAAACAAAGCCTTCCTTCCTTAAGTACATTGTCTCTGTATTAGAACCAGCTAAAAAGGAGGACATGGCTGTGCAAATACACCATTTAACTTTGTCCATACAGGCACAGGGGGTGGAAGATAAACGGACAGGTAGGACACATTTCTATGAAAATAGGAATGTGATGAAATTAATTAGCTGGAGAATAAAATGAGGGAGATGAAGGAAGGGATGGATATTGTAAGAGAAAATGAAAAACTGAAATGCATTTCTACCTTATTTTAACTTTTGCCTTCTTACAACTTTTTCTTCTAACAGGTTTCAGTTATGCAGTGGGTCTGTGTAAACACAGGCACATTTTCTTGCTTACAAATCTTCATTACTTGTCCAAAATAAAGCTGATGGAGACCACAGCTTCACCAGCTGAGAACTAGACACTAGTCTGCAGGCTAAGGTGATATGTGGAGATTGGAAAAGGAGGTCGGTCCCTTGCTCATAGACAGGGGAGGTGGAACAGGAGATGAAGAAATAAGAAAAAATGATGGAAGTGGAAAAGAAAGGCCAAAAGATTTTAGTAAGGAATATTCAAAGAAAAGCAGGAAAAGGATAAGGCTGGGAATGCTTTTGTGAGAGGATGACAATTACTTGTTTGCAGGATCCATCAAGATGTGCCAGGAGAATCCATGAATTCCTTGCATGCAGTCATGTTCATAAAGTGAGTGCACCTAAGTAAAGCATGAGCAAATCTGAAGAGCTTTGGGCCTCAGAGGCTTGTCATTTTCTGACCATCTGGAGGACCTTGTTGAGGATCTTTATAAACAAAAATGTAACCAGTTGGAAAAAGCAGTCTAGACATGAACAGGTCCATATTGTACCTACGTGCAAGACACAGCATTATCTCCATTTTTGGCTAGATGGCCATGAAATATTTATGGATCCAGGAAGCAGATGCATTGGTTGCAGTTGAACATGTGACCATAACAGGGCATTTTCTTAGGTGCTTTCGTAACAGTTGTCTCTAAACCTGTCACAAATAACCCGGGACTATACGGAGAATTTCTGCTGGATATCAATATTTTGTTCAAAAGTAAGAAGATATGCATGAACAAGACAAGACTGAACCTCAGATTCCTATTTCAGCTTGCACTCTCATCAGTGTTGTGTGATCCTGCAAGTAATTCCATCTTAAATAAAAAAAAAAAAAGGAGTCTGGATCCTTCAATATTACTTGGTGAAAGATTTGAAGACACAAATCCCTATTTAAAATCTACCAGTGTTGTGTCATAGCATTTTTACCAGAGCCCTTGTAAATCAAGCCTTGATTTTTATTTCATTTTATATTGCAGTGTGCTGCCACTTGGACATTAGCCATACTTTTCATACTTTTCACTTCAGCAACTTGTCTGTGGCTGAATTACTGTCAAACACGTAAATGTTCTATAGGACTTCTCTCCTCAGATCTTCTGTGCTCTGTGTAGAAAGCCTTTGCTCAGCAGAAGCAATGACAGCCTTGAATCAGGCAACAAATAGTGTGGTGTTTTCACTTACAAACATCCCAGAGAAAGTGTGGTCAGGGTGATGGAAAGGGACAGGATCATACCAGCTTCCCCAAGCCCAAAAAGGAGGCAGAGACCCCATTACGGTGGACAGAGCAAGACTGGATCTTAAATTCCCAAGTGGAATAAACTGAAACAAATCCATGTCAGGTAGCATCTCTTCTGAACAAGAGAAATCTTGCTGGATGTCCAAGTGCTGCCCTTGTCTGGCATATGGCTGTCACCTTGCTTTCATAAGACTGGGCTGTGCTACTCCACTGACTTTTCCAGTAGCTGCAGGACTGTATTCTGTAGTGTTGGGATGGTGGTGCTGCTATTTGGGGTTTGAGAGCTGATATTCTGTCCTTCACACCTTAGGAAATAACCCAAGTGCCAGGCTGGAGGAGCATGGAAGATGGCACACCAGATACAAAATGTGGTAATTGCAGCATTGTCTAGACAGACGCTCCGCTCCAGACTGGCTCCTGTGGAGTGACAGATCACTCATTTCGATGACTTGCATCTCGACTGAATTTTAATTAACTGAAGTGAGAGGAGCAGGTGTTAACTTGTTTTATAGATTCACTATAGTCCCTAGGGCTCCTTAGATACAGTTAGATACAGTTACCAAGTGTTTAGGTGTTCCTACATCTGACCCTTTTCATCTCATTTATAAACTTGTATTTGTAGCAGGTATTTATTCACATCGAGAATATGACTTTGAAGCCAGGCATTTAAACCCCAGGAGGTGGGGACAAGTCCACCGACTTCAGCGGGGATGGATGTGGTTTTTCTGCATCTAACTTGTGGGGAGATTGTCAGCTCCCTCCTGGCTCCAGCTCTCCATTTGCCTTGTGGGGAGATTGTCAGCTCCCTCCTGGCTCCAGCTCTCCATTTGCCTTTCCCCCCTGTGTCTTCAGGGATGCTACCATGCACCCCGCCATAACTGCTATCTCACAGGTGCCCCCCTCAAACCATCTGAAATTGCACAAGTTAGTTTGCACACCACAATTCAAGGAGGTCTCTTCTATACTGTATTGTTTTGAACTGGGAGAGGCAGAGAACAATTACACGAACTGCTACAAGCCACACACAGAGCAGGGACGTTGGGGATGTTTTGTGTGTGAGGTGCAGAGAGATGCTAGGGGCACTAAATTCTTCATAGAGCCAAAATGGGGAATGTGGCCAAGGTCAGGCTCATTTTTAATGCCTTTTAGACATTTTTTCTGCATAGTGGTCAGGAGTCCCTAAGTTACTCTGGCTCACAATGACTTCTGCTACAGAAGTAAGTGCTGGAAGCTGGGGCCCTCAGATACCAAGCTGGTACCTATCTCTGATACAACCTCTAAAAATCTCTGTTGTTTCCTGGAGTTAGGTGCCTGTCAGTTTGGCTTTTCTTACAGAAACAGGCATTCACCCAGCCCTCTTGTAGGGCAGTAGGTGGAGATTTATTCTTCCTTTATCCAAATGAGGCATCTTAAACCTGTGTATCCCATACTACCATGACATGTTCTGCTCACCTGCAGGACTGGAGTCCCTCTGATCCAGTGCACTGTTAAACACACAAGCAGCTCCAGGAGCAGATGTTGAGAATATTCAATGTTATTCATGCTGGAAAAAATCTCCTGGTGTTGGTGGTGGCACGCTTGTGATCAAGTTTCTGCAGTAAAGGAGCAGAAGGGGGATGCAAAAACATCTCTTTACCTGAATAATGAATCTCACAGACATGTATCTTTTGAACTGACATTCTTCTCTCAAAACTTCAGGCATTAATCAGAAAAATCTGAGTTTCTTTAGGTTCCCTTTACAGTAAGCAAGACTGTAGAAATAATAGACATCTCTAGAGTAATTCAGATTCTGATCTTTCTGTGATGATTACAAAGAAGCCTAGTGTGACTACAATCATAATTACAATGCCTCTGTTAAATACATAGAGTTAAGCAGGAAACCAGGTTTTGGTGCCTGAGAACAGTCTTTAGAAGCTGTTGTCCTTGATTTCCAGGCTGGCCTTGATCCAACAGGCAAGGTTTGAGTATGCCTGCAGGCTCTGCTGTATACATTTCACAGCTGAAGGTGTGTTATTTTGATAACTCCATCAGGGCTACAGTGCTGAACTGTTCTGGAGACTGAGGAGCCCTGCATTAAGAGGTTACTAGACCCTGACTTCTTGTTATTGCACAGAAATGATGCAATGTAGAATTCAGGGAAGGGTAATGGGTGGAGCAGCAAGACCCATTATGATTTAACCTTTTACCATCAGCAGTAAATCCCCTTGTATGTATGTATTTTATAAGAACTGGGCAGGACACATTGTCAAAGGATGTTGGAACAGGATTCTACAGTAGCTAATAGATACCATTTGCTGTAAAGACAGCGCAATAAAGGCCTTGAGCTGAAAAAACACATCTATCAGTCCACATAAATCATGTTTAAATTGTAATCACCTCAGTGAAAACTTTAGTAGAACACAACTGTGATTTTCTGTTTCAAAGGAAGCTATTTGTGGGCTAGATCATGCTGGGTGCTGCATTATCTAATGCTTGCAAGGTCAGGTTTTCAAGGCTTAAAGTGTTTTCCATCCTGTTAGGATAAATAGGGATTGGCAGGTTTCTTTGAATTGGAGGCATTAGAGCTATCACAACTAAAGTTTTCTGTAAAAATAAAGAAACTTTGGAGCTGGCATATGGAAGTAAAGGAAAGATACCATACAGAAGTAATAAACTTCTCTCATCTGTTAGATTATTTACTACCATCTGGGGAAGCTGCACAATCATTATCAGGCAGAATAGAAATATTGCTTCAAACTTCTTAGTCCCATAGAATCATAACAGAAATATGGAAGTTGATAATGACAAGAACAAAGGAAAATATAAAAGATGATTTTGGAACATGGCAAGTGAGAAAATCTGCCAAACACAGATCTGGTCTTCCAACCCTCACAATAATACATATAATTTACTGACTTGAAAGGGGTCCTGACAACATTAATTTCACAAACTTGATCTGCAATGAGCTCTTCCTAGCTGCCCTGACTTTGTCAAGAGGTGTCTGAGTCATCTTTATTCCTGACTCAAGGATTTTAGCTCTGCAGTCTTGTTTTCACCCAGAGTCTAGTCAGTATCCTTGGAGCAGCACTGGGGCAGGCAGTGCTGGCAGACACTGAGCTGTCTGGTTTTAACCACGTATCACTGCTCAAAACAGATTATAAAATCACAACATTGAAAATACCATCTACTGCGGGAATGCTGTTCCTGCAGTGAGGTATGGGAGGGGAATGCCCACTGCAGCGACTGTGTGAACACACCTGACTCTGCTGGGCAAGGGCATGCAGAGCAGCTCCCTCCCTTCATCTCAGGCAAGAAGCAGTGGGAAAAAAGTTTGTCAAAAGCTGGGAAAACACCTTGGTATTCGAGTTTGAAAGGGAGTGAATCCTGCTCATTAGAGAAGTTCAATACTAGAGGAAATGAAGGTGTTGCTTAATAGATAAAGACCTCAGTTCAGATTTTATTTAAGCATAAGCTTGATCTTCAGTTCAGGGCTGCTTAATGAGGAGTCCCTTGCCATGGCTGTTGAACATGCTGAGGGATTGCAGGAAAGGCTGCCCAATGGTGCCAAGAGCTGGCCAAACATTTTTCAGATGAAAAAACGTAGAAATGGGAGAAGTCCATCACAGCAGAAACCTGTGTGCAGAAGACCCTGTTGTGACGCCACAGACTCATCTTGACCATTGCAGTAAATGACTTGAGTAGCCTAAGACAGTTCAAAGACACTTAACTCCAGGTATTGGCCTAGACTGACATGTAGCACTGTTTTTAGTACAATCTAATCACAGGTGAGTAAACCTAAAATGTAGTTTCTTTTTACTGTGTAGTCAGAGCTTTTCTGTTCAATGGATACTGGGAAGGTACCAGCAAATATTTCAGGATATGTACCAGCGCAAATAAATAGCTAGGCCAGCATTTTACACAGCCTGTTCTGGTGTTTGGAAGATTTACACAGGTAAAGATAGCAGTGGAGTTTCAAAGATGGATTTTTGCTTGGCAAAGGCAAGCTCCATGAAAAGCTAAGTGCTAGTGCAAACTACTTAATACAACAGCTGTTTTAAATTCATCAGAGAAAATCACTGCCCTAGATAAGAGGCTTGCTCTACCCCTGCTGCACTCTGGTGCTTTTGGGCTTGACAAAAATGTATTTTGAAGATTTAGACTGAATTTGCAACAATTATATCTCAGATTTCCAGAAGCTGCTAGTCGGACAAAACACGAATTTCCAAGGTCATCTGAAAGAAAAGCTGATGTGTAGTAGAGCAGGTGCAGATAACCAGTGAGGTAAAACAAGCCAGATGCAAAGCTTGCAGGCAAACAA
Source organism: Cisticola juncidis (assembly GCA_013400215.1). NCBI lineage: Eukaryota > Metazoa > Chordata > Aves > Passeriformes > Cisticolidae > Cisticola > Cisticola juncidis. Next base: position 100,236 of record VXBR01012241.1, on the reverse strand, counting down.
GAAGGTAAGACCATATTTTTCATGTGACCCTACAGAGACTTGTTTAGCAGTTTGAGCTTATGCCAAATAGTTCACTGCACCTCTAAAAACTGCTTTATTCTAAAAGAGTAATCTGAAAGATCCCTGGACTGCAGTCAACTTAAGATCACACATATCTGCATCTTCAAAGCATTCTCTTTGGCTCAACATAGCAACAGAACCAAAACTATTAGTGGTTATTTCAACCTTGAAGTAATTTGATGCCTCGCTGCTCCACCCATTAAGCAAATAAACTTACTTTGATGTCCCTTTAATGTGTCACAGAAGAGAAAAATATAGGCCTTGTATTAATAGTGTGAAAGAGATTATTCTAAAGATTATAATTTTCAAATAAATACCAAGACTAAATGTTATATTCGTAGCCCATTCTTTCAGCTCCCTGAAATGTAGCAACTCTGATGACAGAGAGGACTTGTCAAGGCATTTCCCTACAAAAAGGGGAGGATTTTTACTCCAAAGTCAGTCAGTTATTCCAGAGATATTTATTAGGATGGACTTGATCATGGTGGCCACATATCCTGAAAGGCTCTAATCCAATTCACTGTTCCACATCTATGGAGTTATATGAGAGGTGAGGAGTTACAACTCACTGGACACTGGTAAATCATGCTCCAGCTTCAGCTAGAGGCATGCAATAATAACTGAGACTGCTGCTCTGTAAATGGATATTTATTTTGCAACACAATTCCATTCTTACTCTACCTGTAGCTTAAAGTATGCCCTAGTTCTGTTCTAAGTTCCACATGCTGCCAGGCAGACATTGAGCAGGAAACCCCACTTCTCAGTACTTGTTCCCCAGACTAAGTATTTCAATCCTATCTCTAATTCCAGGGCCACTCATGTCTGTATTAGGAGGCAGAACTCAACCTGACAATTTGGTCCTTTGCTATTTTAATGGTAAGCAATGGGACTAAAGTAGATATATGGACTAGAGGAACATTTTAACATTTATTCAGGCAAAATGTCACAGAAGATAAAATAATTCTAGAGTCAACTGTAGATTGCAACACGTGCTCTCACTGGAATTCAAACACAGTAATCCTTTTACTGTCTTAATCCACAAATTTTAATGCATATGAGCAAGCAATCCTTGCATGTCAACCTCAATTCTCATCTTTCACATACAGAGATACTAGATATATTTTAAAGTTAAATAACAAAAATGTAGCTTAGTAACCTTTGTCTATTCCTACGACTATGTGGATCATACATAGTGTTGGAAAAAGCTTATTCAAAGAACTCGTTTAAATAAAGATCAAATTGCAAATTGTAGCAATGACTTTGTACAGACATATTAATGTACATAGACATGTAAAAAATAGAAAACACACAGGAAAATATACACTTAATACATTTCAAAAATATCAAGATTTGGAAAACATTAAGACATCTGGGTGTACAGCACATGTAAACCATTTTGTGGTGAAACCAGAACTGTTGAATTGCACATTCATGGATATCCACTACAGTATAACAAAGTCAGCTCTTTCCTTTTCATCACTAAGCTGATGCTTCAGCAATAGGTTTTGGCTAAAAAAACCCCATAAAAACCCAGTTAATGCCTTAAAAACATTTGTCTACAGAACAAGAACAATAACAGCATGTGGATTTAAATGAGCTACAAAAAAAATTCTTATCAGAAGCAGAACTGTAATACACTTCTCATCGATCACCTTAATACCAAAGACATCTGGCTGTATTTTGCATCTACTAATATTAATGGCAATATTCTATCCTTCACTTTTAAGATTGTGCAGCCCTGGATTTCCAGACCCAAGAGAATATATTACATCACTTGCACACAATTATATTCTTTAGATAATCATATTGCTCAAAACCAAACGCTGATATTCCCAGTATTTACACACAGCCCTTGACCCATCTTTCATGTGGATCTCCCCTCCAGGGAAAATCTTACATTGAAATTTGGGGATATTTTCTGTAAGCAATCAGCAGCATATTATACAGAAACAGATATAATCATACCATCTCACTAATTTTGTCATTATCTAAATTAGGAGTATTTTCAATATAGTGAAATGTGTCTTAAATTAGGTATGCCAGATCCTATTTTGGAGGATACTCTCTATCATCTATTATGCCAAACTCCACGTTGCATGATGATTTCCTATTGTAAGTTTACATATCTTACCTGCAGAAGCACAAATTCACAAAGCTGTAGCTGGGCATGCAGACTGTTGATAGATATAGGATTTAGGCAAATACTAAATGTTGTGTCGTGAATTGCTAGCCCTACTTCTATACAGGGCAGCTCCCCTGTGTGCTACTAAGGCAGATAAGATGATGATTAGTTCCTTGGTATATTTTTTTTAATTCCCTGACATTGTTTGTGGCTTCCTTTCCCAAAGCAGAAGCTAGTGGAGTATTATATGTAAAATTGTGACAGGGAAGCATGGCACAGATCTCACCAGATCCTTTGTTAGACTTGCACCTGCCTGGTTAAAAAACCCTTCTCTAGTGCATGGTGGTAGAGCCTTGACTGCCTGCTGCATGACTGGATGAATAAAAATCCATAACTGGCTCACCTGTAGGGACATCAGTCCTATGGGTTACCTGTCACCAGCTCTAATCCTGGCCTGTGCACAGATCCCCATTGGGAAATTCACCCAGCCCCAACCAGGGGCTGCCAGCACTGGGGGAGGGGACCAACACAGAGCTTCTCCCAGGGGTGTCACCCACAGAAGGTCTGCAAACACTGGGGGTGTAGCTGGGCTGCAGCATGAAACTGCACTTCAGAGAAGGCCTGAACTGAAACTGGCACTCAGAGAAGGTCTTGTCTGTGCCAAGCAATATGAGTTGGCAGCATATGCTGCTGCAATCACATCACATTCTTATGATAGATAAATTACCAGATCCTGAAACTCTTATTTGTGCTTGCAAGGGGGATTTTTGTTATGTTTATGGTACTAGTTTCACACATAGACAAGAATTTAATAAAAAATCCTTAAAGAAATGACACTTCCGTGCAAGAAGAATACTTGACTGGCTTACAGGCCAAGGTAGAAACTGAAGCACTTATCTAAGCATTCTTCCTGCATATGGACACTCTCCTAAACTGGGACCATAAATAAATTTATGTTGACAAGTTCACTATATTTACAGGTTACATTGAGACAGCTGCAATCAGTCTCAAGTGCAGGTAACCTATCTCCCTGTTAGCTTCAGAACATGCAAAAAAATAGAGTTGATAACTGTTCAATGTAAGATAAAAAGAAGAGATGTTTTCACTAAAAACACTAGAGTTCAAAATTCAGCATCACCAATAAAATGCTAATAGACATTTTCAGATTCTATAACCAACTGTTTAAACAGAAAAGGTTTGATATGGAAGGGAAACCTGTCCACATAAAATAAAACTCTTTCCAATGGAATGTAGTCAGTTTCTAAATACATTCAAATATTACAGTGTCTCCATAAATAGAAAACTAGATAGTGCTGAAAACCTAAAACAGTCCTTTTCAAATGTTCACGTGAATATATAGGTCTCTTTTTACTATCAGTAATACACACTTGCTTGAACTACAGCTGTTCTAGTCTTTGGCAACCATTCAAGTACCTTCCCCTCTTCTCTCCTTTGCAACCCTCCATCTTCCATTTTCACACAACAGAGTCACCAGGGCATATCTTAATTTCATAATGTTTTTGTAAAAATGCCACATGTCCCAAACTCTCTTTGTGTGTATGCAGTCAATCAAGAAGCATATCATAAATCCACAGTGGTCCTTCAATTGTCACTCAGGCAGTGGCACTTCTCCAGTCTTGGTGCTATATCCAAGACAGGCTATGTGCTGACAAACTCCCTCTTATTTGCACAGAGCCTGCTGAGAAGGATTTCAGAATAAACTTGATTTATTGGACCTCGGACATGATACGGGGACTGAGAATTTGTTGCATAGTCCTGCAGTTGTGATGGTTTGCTTTGACTGCTAAAATATTTCCCCAGTGTATAGTGCCTTGATAACGTCATTGTTATGTGTGGCCTTTCTTCAGAGGGGTTGGATTTCACCACCTGCAAAAGAAATGACATATGTGAGTGTTTTCTGCCTGCACCTAGAAGGACAGACACACAGCTGCACAGTGTGTGCAGAAATGCTGAGCCAGTTGTCCATGAAGCAGGTCCTGATACTTTATCTTGAGGTGCAAGTTGCTCATAAACATTATTTTAGTGGCCAACATGTTATGTTGTAAAGAGCAAAATCTTAATTTTTGAAATCTACATGCATAGGCCCATTGCACTCGGTCATTTGACTGTGTAATATCTTTGTGTATTAGACTCTGTTCTCTTCATTAGAGACAATTTACCTCAAACAATAAAATTAATACCCAACAGCTTGTATATTTTTAGCATGTGAGAAAACAAACTCATGGCTGCTCCAAACAGCAGAAAGGTTTAAATCTGGCTCTGATACCAAGCACTTGAGGCACATGTAATGTGTCTCAGCCATGAGCCCTGGGAGAATGCCTCATTCTGGGGTCTTGATGCAAACCTGGCCCAGCATCACATCGAGGTGAAACCCCTCATGTGTTGTGTTTCTTCAAAAAGGGAGTTGTGCTGCAATTTAACACCCCTCTCTCCAGGACACCACACGGACAGAGCCACAACATGATTCAGTAATTTAGTGTTGAAGAAAGCTTCACCTTGGCCCCTGAAATATGTATAAAGCTCTGGGATTATTGTCTTTGACATGTATGGACTAAAACCATGTTCATGGGACTAACAAGTGAGAGAGTAAAAGGTGTGGTTGTCAGGAGCTTAACGACTGGGGGTGGTCTCCTGTGAAATGCTGAAGGTCTTGTCTCAGTGAATACTCAGTCACTAATGAATAATGAAGCAGCTTTGAGAGAGACAAAACTTTAGAACCCTGCACATATGCAGGACAGAGGATCTCAGCCCAGGCAGTAGCAAACCCAGAGAATGCAGAAAAGGTGGTTAATTCATTTTTTAAATAGTATGTATATGCTGACTTGATAGCTCTGATGCCCATCAGTTTTCCTGCTGTATCAACCACAGCAGACACTTGAAAATGCAGAATTCATTTATTAATGCATATATTTATGCAGAAGCATGTTTAGCTTTTAAAAACATAATGTACATTTACTGTCACTGAACAATCAGAATCAACACTCATAGGCTGTGAAGCTCATAATAAATGAAATAAATCATACAAAATTAGGTGTAAGTGAAGAAATAATATGTGCAAAGGCTTGAAAGACTGAGCAGAGACTATGAGGGAGCTGGCAGAACTGAAAAAAGACCAGGAATTATCCATGTAGAAAATTAATATATCCTCTGATCAATTTCATACAGCTAAGCCAAGGGCTATTATTTGTTTTCATGCAATTACTGTAGGTTCATTTTTCTAAATTAGTGCCTTAGATCTTACAATTATTTCAAAATGATGCCACCTTGAACCAATCACCCAAACTGCATTCCTGTTAGGCATAATCTCCCAGGAATGCAATCTAATGTTCACCCAGCAGCCAGCTGGTTAGGATACAAAAATCCCAAGGTTGCTAATTTCTGTGTAGTGATTATGTTTTCACTGCCATTAAAATAGGAAATAAATCTGAATTTAAAAATAGCTTCTGTAATAATTATATAGTGCTGATCAGTGTCCATAAGCATTTTCAAAGAATGAGGTAGATAAAAAATCAAGTTTTCATATGTGCATGGAACTAGAATTATGTTGGGCAGTAAATGCCAGGATTATGCAAGATATTTTGTCCCAGCTCAGTATAATCCCTTTGAAAGTCCAGATCCCTTAGAGATCTGAGCAAAGATTGTAGAGTCTAGAAAGATGGAGATTTCTATGCTATCAGGGTCACCTGAGACCCTCTAAAATGGGTTGGTGGGAACTCCAGTAATTCTTCAGGCCATTCAGAGGAAATAGCTTCCTCTTCAGCCAGTTAGTGGGAGCTAAAGGAGGACTGCTGAAGGCATTTCAGTTCTTGTTTTCTGACTGTGCAGAATGGCCAGTCCTCCATTTCTGCACAGCCATGCTTTAGCACAGATGGCATTTACAGAGGGGTGCCATCTGAGACTTCAGGAATGTCAGTCTTTAAGAGAAAGAAAGTAGAAGTACAAAGCACAAGATTTAGTCTATCTCATCCGGTTTTAGAAAACATGAAAAGGGCTGGGGTTTTACACAGTGTTCTTGGCTCTGTCCTTGGGGGCAAAATGCCATTTTCCTGGTGCAAACTGCTTCAGCACCTAATGAAACTCCATTTGCCAGGATGCAGAAATAAGCTGATGACAAAACTACTAAAACTAATGAAGAATCAAAAGAACTCAAGGACTTTTTTTTTCTTTCCTCAAGGACTTTTTTTTCTTTCCTCAAGGATCAAGTCTGGGTTTTGGTGCATGATGGATTCTACCGGGCATATCTATGGCTCTTTGAGGCCCAATGACCTCTCAAGCCTCATTAATAACAGCTCTGTGAGCCAAAGTCTCCCCTGCTCCTCCCCAGGAACACATACTCTGTTGAGATTCCTTCGGCAGAGAAGCAAGAACAAATCTGCACATGAGCTCATACAAAATGATGGAGGAGTACATGAAAAATGCTGATGACTGATCACACCCTGCTGTTTTTCCACCCAGTTCCATACAAAGCATTTGAAATATTTAATTCTGAAGCTCTCTGTTTCACTCACAAGACCTGTGGAAATGATGAACATCAGCAATGACCCACAAAAACACTAGCATCTGGGTTCTAGACAAAAAGGGTCAGTACAGATGACTGGGTAAAATGGAGGGAAGTATTTGCTCCATGGGACTATTTATCAATCACATAAATATCTACTCTGTGACTTACTCCCTCTTTTCCAGCTTCATTAGGACTGAGCTATGTTTGTGCCTCTCAAGTACTGAGCAAAATAGATCAGAGGTTAACTAACCACACCTGCTGCTGCTGGCCCAAAAGCAGGATAGAGGACATGGCACTGGCCTGAAAACATGGAGCTGCCATGGAGCCTGAGGTGGAAACCAGCTTTGAGGCTGATGCATGGCACATGAGCTCACATGAGTCTGGTAACACTCCCAAAAAAATTCTAGAGATTTTAGTCAAGAAAGCAGGACTACTGGTATGAGTGAGAACAAGTAACCTACACTTCTGTTTGTACAGCGGATCACTATAGCTATCCCAGATTATTTTTTCTCAGACACAGGAAATATATATAGCAGTAAGAAATTTATATAGCAGTAAGATTGGTTCTTCAATTTTAAGCTCCATTCTAATTGTACTTATGGTTTGATGTGAGTGTGCTGAGCTGTTCAGTTAGGAATGCATCAGTCAAAAACCCGTGAGACTGAGTAAAAAGAGAAACTGAGTCCACGCAGAAGCAGCAGAGATACAAGACACATAACAAATAGTACAAGAACCTGGAAACTGTGCAACATCCTTTTATATGAGTTACCTTGCAGAAGGGCACGTTTATTTTTATTTCACCATGCCAGCAGTTCAGAATGTCTTTGGGTGGCCTTGCACTGTGAGTGGTGATGAACAAGTGCCACCATACAAACTGCTTTCCCCAGGATTTGCATTCAGGCCTAACTTTGAGTGACGGATGCTGACCTCACCATATACCTTCTTGTTTCCAAGATCTGACAGTTAAAATATCTTAAATACCTGGGAATTATATAAGCGTAAAGTATTACCTCATGGAAATGGCAGCCACACTTCCCTTGCAGGAATTCTTTGTAACGTCCCATGGTGATGACAAAGGTGTCAACCACTTCATAGCCCAAATTTTTTGCTGTATCCAGAATAACCAGGTTTTCATTCCACAAGTTTTGCACTTCTGCCTGCATTCCAGATAAAATGTTGCAATGTCTTGTCAGAAGGACTGTTTAAAGGTTATTGTGTCATGGAAAGAAATAGCAAAACTGCATTTTGTATAAGCAATTATGTTATACAACAGTCATGAATTACTATAAATTCACTTTTGAAAAAGGCTACTACTCCAAGACTAATGTAGGGGGTTTTTTTCAGAATTTATAATTACTTTTCAGTAGATGGGCAGCTTCCTTTCTAGGAAGATTTCGTGATTGTTTAAAATATAATTCTTGGGTAATGGTTTTAATATGCACTTCACTAATATGAGGTGTAATTCAGAAAAACAATCCAATTAGAAAATTTGTCTGTAACAAATGGTGAAATGGCTCCTTTAAAGAAAAATTCAGCTTCAAATCAAATTCATTGAGGCAGTTGCTTAAGACAGACTATAGGGCTATAGGTATCTTAAATACAGTTATAATAAAAAACTGATTATTATTTCAGAGCATATTTTGGGAAGACCAAGAATAGAAAAAAGCCATAAAATTGGCAAGGCAGTAGATTCAACACGGCAGACAAAAGGCCTTTGAGAGAAGCTGGGGTAATCCTGAAGCCTACAGTATACAAACCACATGGGTAATTTGGCATATGATTCCAATATTGAAAGAGAAAAGAACGTTGGTATGCACTGTAGCTGATTTCTGGAGTTTTGTACATTTAATATTTTTAAGAAAAAGTATTAGGAAGCCTTTAGTACTCTATCCTTGCCTCATATACCCTGGATTGAAGTTCTTTGTCCTAGTATTGAACTTCACGGAAAACTATAACAGGAGCTATGAAAATGTTTCTTCATATTGATAACAAAAATTTCCTTACTTTATTCTATTTACATCCTCCAGATAAATTAAGAAAATTTTGAATAAATAAGAAAACATTTAGTAGAGACAAGGCAGATAGGCAGTACTAACTTAGACACAAAGAATGGGCAAAATCTGACAGGGCAGTCTCTGTAGCAGAGAAGGGTGAGAGTCAGGAAGTCACACGCTGAATGCAGCAGTGTGTTATGGTTGCAAAAAGTCGTGGCACCAGGGTGCTGTACATAATCTGTGAAAGGCAATAATTTCCTCTTTTCAACACCTGGGAGTAGCTGGAGCATGACACACAGCACTGGTAGGCATCATTCACTCCTGCCTTCCAGTGCTTCTCATCCATGCATTTTATGTGTGTGCAATAGAGAATCACTGTACAAATTGTAAATAAAAGTAGTGAATTAAGTGAGTTACACAGTGCATTGAAATGAGCACAGTTGTTACTCTGGGAGTCTTGGACATGATCTAACCCGACTGTAACATTCATTAAAATGCAAATAACAGGCTGGATTCACTCTATGTTCCAGCTGCTCTGTAATGTTCTGGCTTCACGGGTGGGTTACGATAGGTTTATTGAGTTGTGCAAGCCAGACAAGTGAATAGGATGCAGCAGCAACCATGGAGGAAGCCTGGGGAGGGCCTATGTGCAAGGCAGTGTGAGGAGCAATCTGCTTATCCCCAGCACGATCTCTCAATTTTGGCAGCAGGATTAATATTGGAGCTTCTTCTGGTTCTTAGGACAGCTGACCAAGCACGGCATCTCCAATGGCTCTCTGATTGCAGCAGGACCCATGAAATAAGGAAACTGGTTTGAATCCCTATTAGTAAGCAGTATGACCAGATACAAACATTAATCTTCCTTTGATCCACTTAACATGTGCTCAGCAAACGTTGTAACATGTTTTGACCAGACAGCAAAATTAATGATGAAATGACAAGTCTTCCAGGAAAATGCACTCAAAATGCACTGTAGCTTACCTGCGATAGAGAATGGATTCCATCCACTGGGAGGTGAAAGCCCATTCCTATGGATTTGACAATTACCAGGATATTTGATAGATTTTCCCTGTTTTGCAATTTAAGAAATAAAATAAGGACACACTTTATACTTAACATACACATCAAGAGACAATACATGTTTTATTTTTTTCAAAGTCACTTAAGTACATGCTTATGAAAAAACCCAAATGGATAGCTTTTGTATTTGATTTTTTTTTGTTGTTTCTCATAATTTATCATATCAAAACTGGACTAACACCAAATACATAATCTTACCTGTTCAACACCTTTTGGATAATTTGAAGGTGATTGGAATTAAGCCACTGAACACCACCTACAATTAATACAGTCTGGTCTGTGTTCTCCAGGGGACGTGATCTGAAACCCAGAAAAGAAAAACAACACATGTTGCTTTAGACAGATGGCAAACATTTTAACTACATTGCTTTGCATTTCACTGAACTGTATCTGGCACCCTGATTGGAGGCCTGATGTAATTTTCAGCTATTTTTTAACCACACAATATGGTCTGTGCACGTTACGTTTTATTGTTTACTGACTTTAATTGCAAAACGGGTTAAACACATTTGTGAATAGAACCATAATACAAACAAGGGAGATATGGAGTTTGTGCAGTACCTCTGCAGCAGCTGTTCTAGTGCTTTTTCAAAAGTTGGTCTCTGGTTTGCATTCATCCAGAACTGGGGGTAGTAGGAGTAACTGATAAATGTTTTCCCCTCATTGATATTGTGATAACATTTAACATCATGAGTCTTCTGCCATTCCTGAAGAGTCTTATTCACTCTTTCAATTAGATAATACATCATCCCTCTGTTAGTTGAGTCACCTATAAAAAGAATCTTTAGATGGAAAAGATATGACTTAGAAGTTGTACAATCCAGAAACAAAAAGCTAAGAAAAGAATACAGCTAGTTCAGAGGTTTTAAAACGATTTTTATAATGTTCCAGAAATATCTTTGTGATCTGCCAGTACCCTGGCATCTTAATACTAAATTTGTCCTTTAGTAAAATGTTTGATTTGATTAATTAAAAGGCATATTATGTATTTTAAAGGCAAAAAGTACAGGTTATTGGTGGCTATAGCTGCAAAATTACCCCTGCATCTTTCATCCTTGGTGATGATTTCTTTTGTTTAAGTATGTATTTACTTCTAATTGCTAGTACACAATTGCTCTCCTGATTGCTTGCAGCTTCCTGCCTATTTTCCCTACAGTTTTTCATGTGGCTGGCTCCTACACAGTGTGCTCTTCTATAAATGGGCTTCTTTAGAACTTACACCAAAGTAACACCCCCCGCACACACACCTCCCCCCACACCCCCCACAGCCACACTCCCCAAGAGGAATGCAGCTGCTATCTTTTTTATAGAGAGATGGTCTTTCTACAGGCTCAAAGGGGAAAGAAAAAGGGGTTATTTGGGTGAAGGATAACCTGAATAGAGTGCTGTCGTGTGATGTGACCACCAGAAAGCATCGTGGCCTGAAGGGAATTAGAATGCCAGGATGTGCCAGGGTAACAGAAGTACTTTAAGTATACCAGCCTCTGCTGGGCTACTCTGAACTTGCAGATGAATAAAGAAGTCAAATTTGGGTTTGGTCCTACTCATTCTGTAGATTCCTCTGAAAAAACAAACATTTCTGTTTGGGTGACCACAGAACCTAAAGCATTGTGGGAATTTTTTTTTAATGCTATTGCCTTATTTTGAGTGGACAGGACTAGCATTTCCTTATGAAGCAGGTAACAGAAGACAAATGCAAAGAGTAGGAGAACCCAGGTTCACCGTGGTTTGCCAATTAAAGTGTATGCAGAATCAATTATCCCAATCAGCTCACCAGAAATCCAAAATGAGGAGCAAACATGTAAAAATGGGATTAAGAAACTCCACGGAGCCATCACACAGTAACAGCCCTGTTCTCTGCACAGAAGTACTCAGCTTCTCCTACCTCCAAGTGTAATTGGCATCTTGTAACTTGGGATTTTGTTGCTTCATTTTTTAATTCAGTTTGGAGTTTGATGTTTTATGACTTCCACCTTGAATATTTGATTATGCAAATAAAATTCAGACTGCACAAGATGACACATTTAAGGCTTTATTTCAAAAGGGTTTTTTTAGAGATTTTATGTGGTAGATGCATTTTGGACTACACTCATCTAACACATTTACCTATCTATTTATCTATTCCCTTCAGGAATGTCACAATTTTGAAATCTAATTCCACTTCCCACTATTAACCTATTGTCATTAAAAATAAACCACAACACTGTACCAATGATACTTCCCACAGAAGAGAAGGAATTTCAGATGAGCCTGTTCTCATCTGATGTTAGAGCCAAGAACAGGCATGACAATGCCTTCAACTTCCCATGCCTTGCCCATTTGTGGGCTGCAGAGAAGCCCTTGATAGGTTATATATGGTAGGAAACAAATTAAAACTAGCACTGAGCTCATAGAGGCTCTTCAAACTCCTGTCCTGGACGCCTCAAAGCCGCTTCATGGAGGAAATTCTTAAACAGCTGCTGCTCATGCTTGTATTGCACAAGCATTTCTCTCACACGGAGGGGGTTTGCAGTTTGTCACATCGTGTCAGAAGACACCTCTTTAATCAAGCATAACATGACTCACAGAAGCCAAGGATCCTTGGACCCATGGAAGGACTGGTTGGATATTCTCTCTTTTCCTCTCTGACAGACACACATAAAATTATGCATAAAATTATTTACAATTAGGAAAACAGTCCATGCGTAGAATATGTCCTAATTCCAAAGTAGGTTAACTTGAGGTTTTAAGCAACAATTCTTTTAGGTTGCAAAATCTCTTGATTCTCCAGACAGTCTATATCCATGTCGCTTTAATCTCCATTTCATAAGCCCATCAATTATGTAGTGTCTTGATGCATATCTATTTAAAAAGCAGTTCTCAGATATTCACAGGCAAGGACATCATTAGCTTGTAATGTGGGTGAGAACATTTCTGTAAAAACCCAACACATCATTAGCAGAATAACAAACAGGCCCTACCAAGTTACACACATACAGCAGTTGATAGAATATACAAGACTCTTCTACTTGTAGTATCATATTACACCATTTTGTTTTCACAGCACATGGGAATTGCAAAGAATCATATTAATTAATTAATTACATGAAATTGGCAGATGGGACATTTTGTCTCATTCTAGTGTGACTAGAATTCTCATTGTTGTTTTCTCCTAAGTATATTTGATCTAATCTCATCTACTACAGATTTCAAATAGAAGGACAACAACATCCATGGAAAAAAAAAAGAAGAAAAGAACCATGGCCAATGTCAATGAACATGATGAACAGATGTCTTTTGTGCCAACACTGTGCATTCACTAGCAGTTTAGGTGTGAAGTCATGCCAAAAGTCTCAAACATTGCAGAGCATCTCCTAAATCTCAAACACTGCAGAGCATCAAAGATTGAGGTCTCTTTCCCATTTTTTTGCTATGTCAAAATTAGATCAAAACACATGCACATGCCCCAATCTACACTATTACATGATTTAACATTTTAGGGCTTTGCAATTTTTTTATACCTACACAGGTACATACACATAAACAGTGGACCTATGAAGGAATTTTCAAGCCTGCCCTGGGGTACCTTTCTGGCCAAGTCTGGAGATGTGCAGTCATTTAGAAAACCCCTACCAGAAGAAACAAGTTAGTTACAATCATGCCTTAAGGTGGCAGCTCCAGTCTGGAAATGCCCTGATGCTGGGCACCATATGAATATATAAGGTGGGCATTAGCATATCACTATTGTCCTGATGTTCTGAGAATGCAAAAGAGTTGACAGGAGTCAGAGCAGATTCCTTTAGAGCAATTAGCATAACTAGATGAAACAGACATCTGTTAAGGTCCTGACATACTTCAAATACCATCACAAGATAGATGAGTGTGCACTCAGCCTATTTCCAAATCAGGAATGAGAAAAATAGCAACATCACACTGGGTAAGAATATAGGTTGTACTACCAGGGAAATTAACCTAGACTTTTAGAAACAGGTCTGCTAAGAGAATACTCAAGGCTTGCTGCAAGTGGGAAAGAAAGAAATGATACAAAGTGGACTTGTAGTAACACAGAAAGACAAATCAAAAGGGGAGGTCATCCTTAAAGACATCAGTCAATTATAGTAACCAGATTAGCTTACAGTCATGAAGTCTTTGATTGTTCAAGTAGGTATGAGCCACATTAGGACTGTATCACTGGCATCAGGCAAATTTGTTTATCTCTGTCTCTGCCTTCCATAGTGAAATCACAGTTTTTTGAAAGGTATGAAAACTAGGACTGCAGTATGTGAAACCTACGGTCCCTGCCCTCTGCCTCTAAGAGGGATAGACTGAAGTGTGCAGTCATCATGGGCCAATATCAGCAATCATCCTCTGGAGACTGTGTGCTGGGATTTTGAAGGGAATGCTCTCTCATAGGTCTAAAGAAGATCTCAGATATAAAGATAGGTGTGCATTTCTTGTAGTTTGATGCACCTCAGGTGGTGGATGCTTAGCACATCATCCTCACATCTGCACACACAATGCATCCCTTCACTGAGATTTTGTCTGTGTCCAACAATCTGCTTCTAACCATTGGTTCAAGCATGATGTGAGATGAGTAAATCCTGGAAAAAAACCCTGAATTCTTCTTTTTCTTCTCCTCAAAAGAAAAAAATATCAAAGTGGATGAAGAGGAAATCTGTAGGTAATCCTACCCTATTTCTAAACTGCCCTTATGCAGAGCTGGCCAAATACATTTTGTTGTGGTATGCAGGCCATCAGAAAACATCTTTCCAAGTCCACCTTTTGCAAGTCAGCTTCATTTTTAGCAAATGCTTGGAAAACTCAAAGGATAAAATAAGTGTTGTTTAGCCCAAGGACGAAAACCTGTGTCCTTCAAATTACACAAGAGTTCTGACAAATTAAAATAATCTCTCAATATAATTGAATGTATGGCAAATAAAACCATATTTATTTCTATACAGTTAGATGAACTCATTGTGGTTGCATGTGCCATGTAGGATTTAATATGTTTTGAACAAAAGCCTCCAGAGATGCTTCTGTATTTATCTCTATGATAATAAGGAGGACCATGATGGCTTAGGTGTGTAGAGTAAGCCATATCTCATTTTCTTTACAAGTCTGGCACAAGACTTAGTCATGGACTATTCAAGCTGATGGAGCAGTTGTCTGCAGGATGACTAAATGATCAGACAAATATAAGGTTATAATTTTACCAGACAAAGAACAACATTTCCACAAAGACAGATGTTTTCACTGTCTTCTGTTGCAAATATTTTGTGTGAAAAATTCCATTATAGCTTAAAGGCTTTGAAAGATTGTGTAAGCATAGTGGAATTCACATCTTCACCAGACCTATCATTAAAGATTAACCACACTTGGGAAATTTAAACACCTGTAAGTTCAAAACACTACTTAACTCTGAAATATTATTAAGAAATCATAAGTTAAAATTCCTGTTTTAACAGCTGAATTTTAAGTACTTCAGCAAATATTGCCTTTTCATATTTCCTGTTCTTAATTACACATGACTTAATGGTATTTTGTTATAAGGCTAAACTCTGGTTAGTCTTTCTCAGTGATAAGCAAAATATATATCCTTCCTGCTATTGAGGCCAACTTTCTATATACTGCTAATTGGATAAATAATATTCTGTTAGAATCCATTTTCCTATACCCATTTTTAAAAGTACAACATCAATCTTGTACAAAAATCAAAGCATTATCTTAATACATTTGTATATGTCTTACAGTAAAAAGTCATTAATCAGAGCCATAGAGAATTTTGTTGAGCCAACATAATACAGATACAAAATTTAATTATGATGTATAATATTTTATTATGATGAAAAGTTTATTTGATTCAGTTAGGACATATATATGAAGTTCCCTAAGAATGAGACAGCATCTCATTAACCTAAAGTCTAAGAGAAAAAAACACTGCTGATATTAAAAGTAGACTGAAAGAAAATCTACTCAGCCAGAACAACCTTAATCTCAGCACTTCAAATTTTTCCTGTTTACTGTGTATGAAATACAAACATATGACTGACTATTCTTGCTAACACATCATAAAGCAAAATAAGGCCTCATAAAACTGTTTCTGTGCATGTACATTTTCTCATGTCTACACCAGCTTGAGTGTTATTGTTTCACTGCAGGTGGTCTTATGTTTTTATTAAACCAAATGTCCTGGTTTGGGGTGGGATAGAATTAATTTTCTTCCTAGTAGCTGGTACAGTGCTGTGGTTTGGATTCAGGGTAAGAATAATGCTGGTAACACACTGATGGTTTCGTTGTTGCTGAGCAGCTCTTACACTAAGTCAGGGACTTTTCAGCTTCTCATTCTTCTCTGCCAGAGGGGATGATGGCACAAAAAGTTGGGAGAGGATACAGCTGACCCCAACTGGCCAGAGGGATTTTCCAAACCATATGGCATCATGCTGAACAATAAAACTGGTTGTTTAAGGGGTGCAGCAGCTGCTGCTCTGCGATGGACGGACATCAGTCAGTGGGTGTTGGAAATTGCATTGTGCATTGCTTTGTGTATTAATTGAACCATTATTATTATTATTATTATTACTACTACTACTATTACTACTACTACTACTATTTTCCCTTCCTCTTCCATTCTACTACTGTCTTTTCTGAACCCACAAGTTTTACCTATGTTCTGATTGTCTCCCTCATCCCTGTGGGAAAGTGAGCGAAAGGCTGTGTGGTGTTCAGCTGCCTGCCAGGTTAAACCAAAACACACAGAAATAGCTTAGTTCAAACAGTTTTATATGCACACAAACTAAAATAGCAGTTAATGTAAAATCAATTGGAACTCACAACCAGGGAAATGGATTTCAGTTATAGAGAAAGATTATAAAGCTCAGATGAACTTTGGAAAACAAATCAATTCTAATATAAGAAATAAAAGCAGCCCGGAGTTAGAAAGCAAATTAGAAAGCATTTTTGAAGGCTTAATTATGATGCAGGTAGGAAAGAAGTGCTCTGTTTGGGTGACCATAAATATATTTCAGAAAACTTGACAAATGAATACAAGAAATTATTGACCAAGAGATATCTGCTGCCTTTTACCATTGTTCTATGAAACACGAAAAAAGGGTTGCACTTAAAGACACAGTTGATCTTCCATCTACTGCATTACAGTCAAAAATAGTATTCACTTTACATCTTAATTCATCACTTGCTGAAGTGAACACAAATCAGGAATGCAGCACAGGACTGGTTAATCATTGTGTGTTTCCCTTCACATTCATTAAAAGCAGAAATATAAGCAGGCTTTTTTTCATCTTTTTTTCTCCCATATAAAATTAGTAGAGAAGCACATGAAAAAAGCCTCCAGCTCACAAAGTTGAAATCTGGCAATGGTGTAGAGAATAAAACCTCCTATTTAAATTAAAAGATGTAATCACAGATTTATGCTGTTTATTTCTTATCATGATCATAGAATCATGGAGTGGTTTGGGTTGGAAGGGACTTTAAAGATCATCTAGTTCCAACCTGCTGACATGTGCAGGGAACCTTCCAGTAGTGCAGGTTGCTCTGAGCCCCACCCAGCCTGGATCTAAGGATGGCAAGTTCACAGCTTCTCTGGGCAACCTCTGAGCCTCGCAGTCCTTAAAGAATTTCTTCCTGATATCTAAACCTACCCTCTTTCAGCTCAAGACCATTCCCCCTTGTGCTATCACTATGTGCCCTTGTAAAAAATGTCCCTCTTCATTTCCCTACAACATCCCCTTCAGATACTGGAAGGCCTCTCTAAAGTCTCCCCAGAGCATTCTCTGCTCCAGACTAAACAGCCCCAACTCTCAGAGCCTGTCTTCATAAGAGAGGTGTCCCAGCCCAGTGAGATCCACTCACGGGCCCTCCTCTGGACTCATTCCACCAGTCAGCATTTTTCTTTTGCTGAGGACCTCAGAGCTGGACAGTACTCCAGGCAGGGTCTCAGAAGAGCAGGGGGAGAAAATCACTTCCTTCAGCCTGCAGCTCACACTGCTTATGGTGCAGCCCAGCGTTGGCTTTCTGTGCTGTGAGTCTACACTGCTGGGTCATGTTGAGATTTTTGTCCACAAACACCCTCAAGTCCTTCTCACCAGGGCTGCTTTCAGTCCATTCTGTGCCCAGCCTGTATTTGTCATTGGAATTGCCCTGACACAGGTGCAGGACCTTGCATTTGGCCTTGTTGAACTTTGTGAAGTTCACAGAGCCTGTCAAGCCTGTCAAGGTCCCTCTGGATGGCATCCCTTCTCTTCAGCAAGTCAACTGCACCACACAGCTTGGTGTTGCCAGCAAACTTGCTGAGAGTGCACTCAATCCCTTTGTCCGTGCCAGCAAAAAGATGTCCTGTGAAAGGGATTTTGAACTCCAGAGACCAAAGTTAAACAAGCTGAATAAAGAGGCACACAAGTTAGTTGAGCCCATTTTCAGTGGAATGAATGAGCTCTGTTGTTCTTAGCTAACTTCAGAAAACAACAATCAAACAGCATTCCAGATCACCTCAGTGTCCTCACTTGGACTGATGACTTTTGCCCTTTTGTTTGGCTTTTTTTTTACATCTGCTTTTGTTTCCAGCATTGAAATATTCTGCTTATTTTATTATGGAAACTATGATATCTTCAGTTTGAGATATCAGTGGTCTCTGTAGTACTTAGAGGCAAGGTATATAATAAATCAAAACTAAAATCACGATTAAAAATATATAAATATTTATAGATGTTTATGAAAATCTCTTTTAAAATAAACATGTATTTGCTCGCAAGAAATATCCTTCAACAGCTCCTTCATAAAAGGTCCAGGTTACTTAAATCTTTATAACACAGACAGAAGTCTTTTTCAGTGAGCAAATGAAAAAAACTTCTTTTTCTACTACATTGCTTGGGCAGTAAAGTAATTCCAAAGCCTGACTTATCAAAGGCAGAATCAGGATCTTATCAGCCAACAAGGAAACTATTTTTATTCATCTGACTTTGTAGGAAGAAAGCCTCTCTTAGTTCTTAAATTGTATTGGCACAAAGGAGTTGATCCAGGCTCTACATTTATTTGTTTGGTAAAAGAAGCAAAAGTGCTATTGCAAAATTTCAGAAAAAACTAAAATCACTACAAAGTTATTACAAAAACAACATCTGAGAGAAAGAGATAGGAGAAATATACCAAAAGGGGAACATGCTTTAGAGTGATGACTGTAAAAGAATAAACCAATTCAATATACATCTGTGCAAAGGTAACGGAGGTAATTCAGCAGATTTCTAGAGCAGCAAAGGTTATCAGACAGTGTCATGAGACTTCTGTAAAAGATGCAGAATGGAAACCAAGTGCTATTAGTCACAGAGATTTTCTCAAGGTGTTAATGTGGCTCACTTAGGATCATGTGACACTAGAATAGATCAGTGACCTCAGAGAGTTTGAACATCATGGAATTTGAATTAAGAAATTAAGCTTCACAGACACTCGTTTCATTCACTTGGTTTTCAGACCCTTTACAAATGCTGTCCTGTTTTGGACACTCCACATATGAGTGGTCAGATTTGGGATGTGGAAATGTCAGCAAATCCTCTCAGCAATACCCTGGCAATCCACTTCCATAGTGGCATATTGTTCCTCTTCTGTCCTTCAACTGCCTGACCAAAGGATTGTTGCTTGTCAAAGCAGCCTGATGTCCATGGAAATTAAAGATCAAAGCAAAGCAACCAAATTCTTGATTTTTTTTTCTGTGGTTAATCCAGAAGAGCTTGTTTTGTACATGAGGAGCAAATCAAGCTTCTCTCTCATAAAAAGCGATATTTTTTTAGAAAAATATTCTAGGAGTAACCTGCAGCTCTATAGTAACAGAGGAAACCACAGGCAGAAATAAAGAAAATGGCAATAAAGTACTTTGTGCAGGGCAAGAAATTTATCAGAAATAAAGGAGAAAATGGTAATTGAAATACTTATTTTTGTATTTGTCTATATGGAAATGCTCTTGGATTTTATCAAAATGCCACTTTTAGCAACTATTTTCTTACCTAGGTAAAACACTTTAAAGAGCTTTATAACAATTAATTACTTACTTTCTGGATACTTGTATCCTCAGTAAGGTACCTGAGCCTCAGATCAGAGCTCTCTCTCTCAACAGTATAACAGTCATAGCATGCTTATTAAGGAGACCTTGTATTTCCAAGCAATCACTTTAGAAGCTTCACTAAAAGAAAAGAATGTGCAAGAAGACTTGGTAAGATTAGTGTGCACAAGCAATGCCATGCATTAGGTATGCAGCAGAAGAAAACCAACTTGCATGTGAGACAAAACTGTGACAACAATGCAAATACGTCCTCCATTTGCTGTCCTTGTGTACTCATGCAGGTCTGACTGGTAATCACATACACCACAGGTCCTGAAACTCCAGTGGTGTCACCTAAGATCCTCTGTGAAATAGCAGCAGACAACTCTGTCTGCTTATGAGGCTACATTATGGACAAAGGTTGGTTTTCACCCCCGTGAACTTTTCACCCAAAAATCTCTCTAGTTAAAAATGGATATTTGTCACATATTGATCTTAAAAATATTTTGAAAGCTTCAGGACACTAAATGCCCTGTAAGGCATTTAGTAAATAGGTAAATAAGAATGAAATAAAATGTAAAGCATGGTACATACCCTTCTGCCCTCCACGCAGCGCTGCAGCTCGGGCTTGGCCAGCACGGAGTATTGGCAGCCGTGGGGCTGCCATGTAATTTCTCTCCAGTCACAGGTCCTGTTGTCAGAGCAGCTGAGGCAAGGGACAATCCATTGCCCTGGAAAACAGCACTGAATGTCAGCACCTCCTATGTATTCTTCTGAGTAGTTTTATTACACAGGAAGCAAGATATTTTTGAGCATTTTACTCAAGTATGAGTAAAAAAAGTCAAAAGGGAGTTTCCCCCTAAGTTAAATGCCCTCCAACCCTTTGAAGAGACTATTTCCTTTCATTGTGCTATGCCCTTTTGAGTTAGCTAGGGTGGGAGATTTTTTCCTTTCCCTGAAAGAGCTGTAAGTGCTCAAATTTGACAGCTGTTTGTGGGTTCATTTCTCAGTCCATGTTGCCTTTCTTGTAGCAGGTTGTCCTTTCTCAAGAGAAGGGATATGAGATAGAAAATGGGTGAGGAGGTTAAATGCATAAAGAAAATATTCACATTCAGACATGTCTGAAGATTAATTCTCATCTACAATGAAACATCTAAAGGTTGGGTGTATGTTTGAGAGCAATTGATATAAAAATCAAGTAAGATTAAGACTCTACTTCCAAAACACTAATTTTCCTTTAATTTGTGGGAATTCAGAGGACTGTCCCAGACCACACAAATACATGTCAGAAGATGACAGTAAGGTGAAATGAATAAAATATGTGATTTATTAGAAACTGATCTTATTTACAAAAACGATTTTGAAGATTAGGAGCACTAAGTGGCAATTACTAAAAATCAGTGGGTTTTAGTAATCCCTTATCTAAGGTTAAATGGTTTTGTTATTTTGGTTTTCTAAAACTCTTCCTTTCCAAAATCCTTCTGGGAGCTTGAGGGATTTAACTTCTGAAGGAAGAAAACTTTTGAGTTGCCTTTGTATTCGAATGAACAAAAGAAACACTTTTTCTAGCTCTTATAAGTAAACAGTGCTGACAGTATCTCCCAGTGCCCATGTAACTGCCAGCAAAACGTACTTTGTACTTTTTAAAGGCTTTACAAAGAAGAGTGCAGAGGCCTAAGGTCCTTATGTCAATGCTATTGGGCCTTTCTACTACAGATGGGTTTCTCACCACAGCCCAGAAAACAGCCCCAAGTCAAACGCTTGGAGATCAGACCGGGCTTTAGAGTCTGTCCCCACCACCACTGCCAGGCAGCAGCTCAGCAGCCAGCTGTGTCTGATGGATTGCTGCTGCACAGGAAGCCACAGCAGAAAAACCCAAGGGTAACTAGTGACATTCCACCAGGCAGGGACTGAGGGGCAGGCTGAGCAAAGAATCCCTGAAGGATCCCATGGCCTTGGGAGAGTCAGCTGCTACCTCATGAGCAGGGGAATTTCCAGGGAGGCAGCCTGTGCGTGCACTTGGGCAAAAGTCCAAGTAACTATGTTTTGGTAAGTAGCAGGGTGAGTCATCTTAGCAGATAAAGAAGTCCTCCTAAGTAAAATTATCAAGATTTTTTTTGTATGGGAGCCCACACGGGTACATCTAAGGGATGAATACATCCCACAGTGCCACAACCATGCAATACCAGTTTCTGTGTGCCCTGCACAGGTGTCCCTATTTCTGCCCTGTGCAGAACATACTCACACCACCCTCAGATGCACTTGTAGATGATTTGGAGACCATTACAACAGACTGAACCTAAACAAAACCCTGGTCACTGGCTTTGAGCACACTGTGGTTCAGTGATCATAACCCAGCTTCCCCTGTTCCCATGGGCGGGGGTGCCTCGTGGAGGCTGTGCTGGGCAAGCAGCCCAGTTCACAGCATGGACAGAGGAAGGAGGGAAGGAGGGACACTCAGGACCATGGTGGGAGGGTGTAAGCAGGAAGGTGGAGATAGCCCATGCTTCTTGCTCAGAGGAGTTACAAACTTGCATTTTCTGCATCCTAATTGTGCAGCTGTTGGGGAAATACTCCCTGCTCAGTTAAGGAACACTTTAAAGTTCAAAACTCATTAGGACAGGAAACCAGCATGCTTGTAACTTGATAATTTTTGTGTGAAAAGAGAGATCTGAACTTTGGTTTTTAAGAGAGATCCTATGTAGAATTTTTATTAAATGTTTAAATCACATTTTTATCTGAAGTTACAAAGTGGATAATTGGGTTCTGGAGCAGGAAGCTCTCTTCCTTCTGGAGCAGGGAGCTCTTCCAAATGAATACCCTCCTCAGCTGGGACACCAGAGGCAGAATTTAGAGAATTTCTCTTACTGTAGCCTCCCAGTGCTGGCTATTGTGAGTCCCTTACTCATGCTGACCCTCCCTTGGCTTTGAGGTCCCTTGTTCCAGGCTGTGGTCTTCTGGCCAGCAATGGAATCAGGAATACTTTGACCATCCAAGATTTCTATTGTCACTTGTGGATCTTGCTGTTGGCTCCCACTTTGCAATCCATGATTAAATGGTCATTCCCAGCTTCAAAGCAGTCTCATGAGGAGGTTGAAAATGCTAGGTCTCCAATAACCTAGCAATAGGTGCTATGCAAACATCTTTTACTGCTTTGTACCTTTTGGGTAATAGAGCAGGGACAGAATGGTTGGTTGGTTTGGAGTCTGGACTCACACCCTGCCACTGCTGTAGAGGTCTTAAACGATCTGACAGATGTTTCAGGCATATTTTAAAATTATATGAAAACTCAGTATTTTTTTCCTGATGTTGTAATTTTTCTTTCAACACAAATATATAAAAGTTCTGGCAATGTCTAAAACATATGAGATCCCTCATTTTGTGGAATTTTCTTTTAAACATCCCAGACTTTTACGAGCTGATTTGGTTTAAGGTAATAAACTAGAAAAGTAGAACTATATAAAATGACTATTGAGGAGCCAAAATCAAAGTTTAAACTTTGGCAACTGAAAGTGATAAGTAACTTTTGAAAAGCTTCTTTTAAACAGTTTGGTTTATGTTCAAGAGCTCCCTAGGTATATTAATGAAAAACACAGATCAATTTTTGGCATACGCTAAAGGTTAGTGGCAAATGTAAAAAGATTTGAGAACATGGATATATGGAGATAAATTCATATTTTTAAGAAGCACTAGCACTTAATGTTAATGGAATAATTCCTAGGTTTATATTTACATATATTTTTAAATGATGCGTGTAAATTTATGCATTTTAAATCCAACTATTATGAACTTATCCTATTGCAATTTCCCAACAGTTGGTCAATGCATTCTTAACCTTCAAAAATAAGATGGTGTTAAAAGATAAAATGAATCTCATGAAAAAGAAGACAACAGTAAAAAATTGCAAACAATATTAGTTTGGAAATTAGGCTTATATTCTATAAAAATTTAAGTTGCTCTTTCCTCACTTATATAAGTTAGAAGCACATTATGCAGCTTTCAGCACCACTTCAATCAGGCAGCATTTTGTGGTGCTTCAGGCAAAAGCATTAACATTGGCTCTGCCAGGCAAGGGCAAGTTTACCAACAATTAAGTGAATGAGAGCAAGAGAGGCACACTGTTAGTTTCTTCACAAATTAAAAATTGGCATAATCAAGCTTTCATGAAAACCTGTAAGTAGGAGGTTTCCACAGGAAGAGTGAAAGCTGGATTTTTGGCTCATTAGATGAGTTATCAGTTGCATACATAAATCTTCTGCTTAAGGTACGAGATTAAACATTGCCAGTACTCCCTAAAACTGTTCTCACAAAATGTCATGAAAAGAAATATATTTTTGAAATAATTAGTTAGGATTGTCTACTTTCCATTTAAAAAAAAAAATTAGCCTAAAATTGAAAGTTTTAACCAATTATGGCTGTACACTTAATTTGATAGTTTCGCTTTTTCTTTCAGTCTTTTGTGTTTTTATTTGTCCTTTTATATTGATTTAGCCACAATTAAACATATTTTGCTTTCAAATTTAAAATCAAGGTTTTTCTATACTTCCAAACAATCATCCATATAAAGAGAAAATAGTATTCTGGCTTGAAAATTCAAAATCTAAATATTTAACCTACATTGACGTTAGTTCATTGATTTACGACTAGTTTTCTTTTGTATTTGGTGTTTATTTGGTACACTAAGATCTTTAAAAATCTTTTTCTCTGTGAATAGGCTATTGAAATATTTTTCTTTTTGTTCTAGCTGCATTTATGGAAAAATAAAGTTAAAAAACTATTTAAAAGGACATGATTTGCTACAGAATAAATAGCCTTAGTCCTATTGACTTATGTCCAAACTGAGATTTACTCCTTGTAACCAAAGGACACATTAATTTTGTTGAACTCCAATTTATGTCTGTGCTGGACCCAAATCCAGGTGGTTGTTGAAAGTAGAGAGAGATCACACAGAATTATTTTAAACTGGCTACAGTTGCAGGAAGAATGGAAAGTGAGATATAATTTAAAAATGTGTGTCACAGTAACAGAAAATTAGAGGTGAATCTGTGGTATCTTACACACCAGATTTTGTTATTGCTACAAACCCCATTGGAGTAACCCCATTCACCTGCAGGAATTAGCACAAGTTGGGTTCTCATGGTCTCTTTCTGTTCTCTCTCTCTCTTTCCCTCTGAGAAGCCAAACACATGGTTAATGTTTGCTGACTGTATTATTGGTAGCAATATTGAACAAAGAGCTAATTTTGATACGGTAGCCTGGTTCAAACCTGATGTGAATCAAAGAACTTCTGAAAGAAAAAAGATTTTTTGGGTAGAAAAATCATAATTTCATTCCATGATGTAAAAACAAAGGAAAGAAACTTCCTCTGTTGTATATTCCAATTTGCATTTATTGGTTATAAGAGGGGCAGAGAGAGAGAGAAAAATTGTGTAAATTAAGTGTATATTTGCTAACGTGTTGAGCTTCCCCTAAAGCATAGTGCCATGGTGACTAGGAGACGAGGAAGTCACTTCTGCCTTTGGTTGGACCCTGAATTACTGTCTCTGCTCTACATCAAGGGATTAGAAATGAGTCATGAAATCCTGGTTTCACCGAACTATAAAGCAGCCTTTAAATTTTACTGTTAAAGTCAGAAGAAGGTTTACTGTTTATTTCTGCTGCTCCACCTCAGCCTCTGTACATAGCACAAGGACAGTGTATGACACCTACTTACTTCTGCAGAATTTTTGAGTTGTCTTCTGAGGGGAAATGACATTCCTTGGCTTCCCTGAAAATTTAATTTACTTAAGAAATATTACTGCTTTAGCAGGGAATTTGCCGTGTGCCATTCTTCATTGCCAGGACTGGTAAATCATTTGGCTGCTACAAATTTGTAATGATTTTTCACACAAAGCCATGCTTTCCAGTTCCAGTTGGAAGCTGAGACACATGTTAAAACCATACAGCCACTTGTTGCCAGATACTTCAAACCCCTGTTCTAGGCTCATTAGACACCTGTTGGCAATATTCACTTTATAAACACAAATTATTCTTCCCTGTTTAATATACTTGTCCTCTGAGTATACGTCTCCTGAAGTTTGTTTGAACTTGCATATATTATCCACAATAAGGCTGTAGAAGATACTACATTCAGCCCCACTGAGCTAGATTCAGTATTCAAAAGAAGTATTATCAGGAGAAGAAGATTGTCTGCCCAAGAAAGGACTCAGTGGATGTGATTTGGGCTTTCTAGTTTTGAACTTTGTGACCTGATTTTGTTGCACAGGTTGACACACAATTTGTGTGGTTACAATACGCTGCTAGGAACACCAGTGTCTCTTTTGTGCATCCCCTCCATGTAAGACAAATTTACTGTTTGCCTCTGTTTCACATGAAGCAATGCATTCAGGCAGTTCCCACATTCCTGTTACTTTTTATTAATTATTCACTGAGTTTGTGCAAATTTACTGCTATGAGGGGCTGCTACTGTTTATGGCAAGATAAAGAAAACAGTTGTGTCAGTAGACCATAGAGGACTGTTGGTTTATTTTTCATTTCTCTAATAAAGAACAGAACAAAATTACTTACTGTCTAATACAGCAACTTAAACATGAACAGTAACTAAAATATGAACAAGACCCCATACCTGAGTAGTTAAAGTATACTTGAATAAATCCTCATGCAACTGTGACTTTCACATGAGTACGTGCTTGACAAAATCTGTTGTAATCTGAATTCTCACTAAACCAAAGTCATGTCTTGGTTGTATTGGTTATTGTATAATGTTAGATTTTTCCACCTTGTGTTTTAAGGTATAAATATATATAAAATTTAAAAATAGTTTTGTGTTTCTAATATAGCAGTGGAAATACAAAATTCAAATGAATCAAATTGTTGTGTTCTTTTTCTAATTCCTTCTATTTAGGATAAAGCATTTCTATTTTAAGTGGTTTTGATGGAATATTCCAACGTATTTTAAAGACTACATGGCAATAACACATGCAGTGATGGATCACTGATTCAAAAATTATTAAACAGAAAATGCTCTCATAAACAAATTAACCTGATTTTAAAAATCAATAACTGTTACAAGTGATTAGTTCAATTTATTGTGTGTAGGTTAGTGCATGTCTGTAACAAAGTGTTAGTATTATTTCTAAGTTTTCTTTGATGAGGTGCATGAGTTAATTTTCAGAAAAAAACAAAAGGGAGATAAAGTACAAACCTTTTGTGTCTCCAGCTTCACAGGTCTTAAACACTGGCTGTGAAATTGCTGAGAGGTATTCATGAGAGAGAGGCTGCAAGCCACAGGACTCCTCTGGGCGAATTCTGGAACCACAGTCCTGAATTAAAATAGAATCTGTGTAAATGACAGCACTATGCCCAGCCACATCACCTTGAATCTAACTTAACTATTAATACATTTTTAATTGCTATTGTACCTTTTTCATCGCCTCCACCTTAATGAAAAATGATTACTCTGAAACTGCAGAAAAAGGAAAGAAGGTAGGAAGCTCTTGACTTTCCTGGGAAAATTCATACCAAAAGGGGGAAATTTTTTCCATCTGCGTTCATTTTAACAGCTGGTACTCCAGCAGTGACAGAGCACTGTAATAAAAATAAAGTTACTTTTAAGATCTACACCTGCTGCTACCTATCAGATCTAGAAGGCATTTTTAAATAGAAAGGAAGGATTATCAGTATTTTTATGGAATAATCCAACTCTATTCGTTAATAACTATGGATAAACCCGTAATTTTTGTTGGAAGTAGACTTATGTTAATGAATTGAATGCTTTGGAAACTTCTACCCAGGATGCCTGTATACAGGCTTTACAGTCAGCTACTCAGTAAAAGTCCTTCTTGCATTTATATGAAAACCCCTAACAATCAATGGGAGTGGTTGGCTCAACACTGAAAAACAGGCAATTCCTCCTTCAGTACTCATTTCAGAAATTGTACTCAGCCCAAATCACTGAAGACTACCCCTACAAGTTTAACAAAGGATCAATGTATCAGAATGTTTTAAACTAAACAACAAGAGAAATATAACTAAGATGACAGGAACTGGTTTTAGTGTTGCATACAATCAGTATGTAGCCAAAATCCTGCATCTTTTTAATATCCAGAAGCCATGCATGGCTGAGAACTCGTGGCTGAGATACACCCCACTGAGTGTTCTTGGTAAAGAAGGTGTGAGACCCCTCTGCTGCCAGCTCTGACCCTGCTGTCTCTTGGCCAGCACTGCCCACCAACCCGGGGGTCACCCTGCCCCCCCCTGCAGGCACTGCAGCCCTGCTCCTCTCGTGGTGCTGCCAGGGCTGTCATACCCCTTTGGACTGCACTTCACACAGGACAGAATACAGCTTCACGTGAAATAGCTGATTTAGAACACTTCCTATTGGTCTTTGTAGGCTCACTGATTGAACTTTATTTGATCTGATTCTATTTAAGCTGACATGAGTTTCTCATGAAATCCTTTCATGTGTTTTTAGTCCATCTTTTTCTATTTTACACATAAGTAAAACTGCATGAAAAGTGATTAAAAATGATGCTATGGAAGGACTTTTAATAAAATTAGTCAAAAAGTGAGCTCATGAAATAGTGAAACTGTATATTATTGCTAGGGAATAAATTGTGAGCAGATGGATTAGCCCCCCTCTATCAACTTTCTTAATATGGCAGAAATAAATGAAGGAACAGTTGGCATATTGACCTCCATTCAACTGTCTCCCTCTGTGCAGCTGCATTATTCAGTGATAGATGAACCTCTAAAGACCCAGATGTTCAAGCCAGTTTAGTTCAACACCCGTGTTGACTAGATGGAACTGAAACCTGTGTGTGTGCAAAGTACATCTAGAGACTTATCATAAGGAGAGGCATCCTCCTAAGAAATTTCAGTTTGCTGTTGCTATTAGATGGAAAACAATGATTGTTATTAGCCATCAAGCACTAAGTCATGGATAAAGACACTGTCTACATCAAAAGACACACAAAGCCATTAAACAGAGAATATAGGATTAATGGGATGAACTGATGGAGTAACATGACCTTGTGTTACAGTTATGTTCTAAAGCAAATAAACTGTATTTTATATCACCACGGTATTTTTAAGGAACCTAATAAGTTCTATCTGCAAATATGGGATTACAGTGCCCCAATGACCCCAAAGGCTGTCACAAATAAGACTGTCACAAATAAGACTGTCACAAATAATGCATTAAAAGACTATGAGATGTTCAGTTCCACACAGATCTGGTAAGGGCCATAAAAACCAATTTACAAAGGAGTCTGGGCACTCCTGGGTGGAAAAATGCAGCATACAGACATCAGCAGGAGATCGGGAATGATACGAAAAGTTGGGCATCCCAGAGCAGTTTGCAAATAAGACTGTCTACCAGTCTGAATTGCTTTTCAGTTCTTAATTGTGCTATTTATGTTGTTACTATAATTATTATTACTATTTCTTAAGAACAGAAGCATTCCCTAAATTGCATAATTTTTCTCAATCACTAATTTCTGCATATAAAATTTATTTGAGAATAATGTTACATGCTTTAACCAGTGACTGAAGATTGTCATAACTACAGAGTACCTTTACTAACTGCTAAAGAAATTCTGAAAATCCCAGTAGACGCCTCTCCATAAAGACTAAAAGCAGTTATTGTTTATAGGGACAAATAAATTTCATCCTGACACTACAGCAGATGCAGTGTCTTCCTCTGCACTCAGAATGCCATCCTCACAGAAAGCAATGTAACTTTTGAGAAAATATTACAAGTTTCATGCCACTAGTTTAGTATCTTTTATGTGCATGGGGAATATAAAAGAATCCTTATAATCTATGAAGAATTTTGATTCAATTCCATTTTATATGCACAACGTCAGTTAGACCCTATCTGCCTTCCTGTTCTGAAATAGTTCAAAGTGCTGCATTTGTGAGCCATAGAAGAAAAATATTCATGAGACTTAAAAAGCATGACTCAATCTAGCAAAGTCTTGTGAGTTATCATACTGAACAGCTCAGAGATCCAGCAGAATCAGTTGAACTAAGACAACTGAATGTGAAATCCAACTCCAACTCCATTAAGAACAGAATATTATAAACTTAAATTTTTGAAAATATTTCAAAATGTATCTACTTATAATTATGGAGGGGTTTTATTTTCATTATTTGTAGTTAACATCTGCATGGATTTTTCAAGTGTTTTCTTAGCAAAAATGTTTTCCTCATGAAGCTAATGATAGTTTTCCCAAGCAAGAAAGTGATGATTTCCAGCTTATATGCTTTATAAACAAAGTACACAAAGCAAGAAAGAAGAGGAATTAAAAGAATTTAGTATTTCCTCCTCCCTAAAAAGGAAGATAAAACAGGAACAAGGAATAGCAGATAAAGAGAGGCATTTTGCTGTTTGTGTTCTGTTGTTTTTTAGTTTAAAAAGTGATATGGTAATCAGTTGACCTAGAGACTTCAGGAGCTGCATCAGTTTTCAATTCCTTTTTTGTCCTCTTTTCTACATCTATCTTTTTAAGTGCAAGCTCTGAATGTGAACTGACTTGAATTTTGCCAACTCCACTATCTGAAAATGGGGAATAGATTGAGAAAAGCATATACTTTGACAGTGTAAAAAGTAAATGTTTTAAGTGATAACCAGAAGAATTATTATGTATTTATGATTCTCTCAATAGTGCTGATGTGACCCTGGACTCTTTTTCCCTGGTAATTAAGTAAAAAATTAGCTGGGAAATCCCACAGCCTTGTGACATTTTATAAGGAGCATTCATTTCTACCATCCCATGCTCAGGGTATATGGCATTCACAGACCACATTGCAGAGATCTATACTCTAAGCCTCCTATGTGCAAGAAGCACTTGAGCTCTAGCCTTGTCCCTTTGGTTTTAGGCTAAGACCTTTATATCACAGCCATGACAAACACAGCAGAACTTCTCAGACTGAAAAATTATCACTACATTCAGAAAGTATAAAAAGGAATGAGAGAAAGAATGAGTTGAAAAGCATTACTGTTCCCACATGATTTCTTAAGCTGAAATACTCTGACAATGAATGCAATGCATTGAAAAACATGTTAGCCTAGGACTTGGTTCAGTGAGCTATACATCTGCCAACACTACTGTTGAAGCCTCTTTTCACAGTAAGCAAGGCTTGCAGATACGAACTCAGCATTTCAGGGTATACCATAACAAAAGTACTTCTTTCTCATTTCTAGCACAAAATCCTTTGGGTGGTGAAGTGCATTTATTAACTTTTTATTTAGGGTCTGGGGCATACTAGGGTTAGGATTTGAAGGAGAGATTTAGGCTGTTTGAGTCCAATTCACAATTCTGCCTCTTATTTTTTGTAACTTGGAGCTCCATCCAACACTAATCACCCTTGTAATGTATCATTTCAAAACCCTCATTCAATTATCACTATCCTCCTAAGTGCCTAATTTTCTAGTATTGAGCATAGACAAAGCTGCCCACAGCTCACAGAGGTGTGTAAGTCAGTCCCTTCAGCACTAACAGAGTTTAAAAATCCCTTTGCCAACAATGCTTGATCAAATAAGTGTTCTGAGGACATGTCACTGGAAATATGCAGTGCATAAAGCATTAATTGGTATTTCCCTGGTAGAACATTTCCCTGTGATGTAGAAAACACAGTTTAAAGTCTCCCTCTGAACTGAGCAGAGATTTCAGTTCAAGCTCCCACTGTTTTTCCTCCAGTCAGGGACTTCAGGATATTCTGGTCAGCTCTGTCTCAGGCTTTCCCAAGTAAGCTGGTTGCATTTGCTTTGTACACACAATTAAATGCTGACTTGCAAAGAGCCTTGAACCCATTCTGTCCATAGGCTAGGTGTGTATGAGGAACACAGGCTGAAAAAGGATGGAGGGAGCACCACTAAGTCCCTGATAACTGCTGTATGAGAAAGGACTGACTGAAATAGGTACTTAGGTCCTTGAGAGATCATACGGCAATTCAAAGTGGAGGGTAAGGTCTCCTGTAACCTAAGGCTGGATGTATAGCTCCCATAGAAAGGTAAATTTAAGATACTTTTGTTTCCACATCACTATCTGTTGGGGAATATATCTGACTCCCTAACCACTGTGCTGGCATGTAGAGAATCTTCTCCAGATGTACAAACGGAACCGTTCTATTTCAGGTTTAACAAAGAGTTGTACCCAAACATTTTGTGTGTATATGTGTGTGTGTGTGTGTGTGTGCGCACACGTGTGCTTTCTTCCCTCCAGTTATATCCGATGTTCTACTAGAAAAAATATTAAACCTTTCTCTGCAAGGTTTACCTCACAAATACTCTCTCTCAGTATATAAGGAGCCTAGTTACACTGCTTGGACATTTTCTGTTTCCCTAGACCTCAGGATCCCTAAGTCTCTCTCTCTGTCTCCAACTGATTGCTCTGGATTCTCCTTAACATTACTTGGACATCAGAAAAGGAACATAACTGATTTTTTTCAGCAAAATATTAATCACAAATAGCAAGCCTGGTGACTGCTAGACAGGATGCAAAAAACCAGAATTCTGCAAGATCAATTCAATAGGAGCACTAATTCTGTTTCTTTTGCTTCCTTTATGTGACAAAAAAAACCCCAAACAACAACAAACAAACAAACAAAAAAAAACCAACAAAAAAACCACAACCAAAAAAAAGCTATCAGTATTTCCTCTCTTATTCTAATTCTTCTAAACTGAATGGGGCCCAAAGGGCTGAAAATTTATTAGTGAGCAATGGACAGACTGAAGGCAAGATCTCAAAGTGTAAAATAATGTACATATTGCTGGCTTCAAGGCAAATTAAAATGTTTTTTATTTAAAGGAATTACTGCACACACTGTTTTACACAGCAATTCAGTTCTCCATGGTATAGTATATATTGGAATACACATCTCTACCACATATGGTCTGGGAAATATTGAGAGGCTCAGAAATACCAGGTAGAAGACTTCTGAAAATGTTTTCATGGACACTGCCAAAAAACCTGTGAGTTCCTGTCTTTCATGTAAAGACAGAGTCTACGTATATGTGGCAGCTTCACTCTGAAGGAAACTACACTTGTGTGTGTGGGCAGCAGGAGGAATTTCCCTTTACACATTTACAGTCTGCCCTGACACATGTGTGCAGAGCAGCCACGGGCTTTGATGCTGACTGTCTTTCATGGTGTCCCGAGGAACACACAGGGTCAGATCCTCAGAGCAGTCATGTTGAACTCTTGATTCATTTGTGTCAATTCCCAAGAAACTAACACCCTCCACCTCAGAGAACAATAGCACTGGTGACAGGATGTACTATTGCTCACTGGTAGGAGTGTTCCAAATGGTTTGTCTGCTCAAGCATGAACTGAAAAATATCCAACTACATATAGACAGGGGGACACAAGGCAGTGCCATTGGGGCACACTTGAACCTGGGAACGTTTTTTCTGTGGAAGACCATTTCATCCACTACTGCTTCTCATCCACTTCTCTCTTCTCAGAAGAGGCACCTGAAACAGGTATGTGCTCATTGCAATGCCCCCACTCTGGGCACAGGTGACCCCTACACTTGGAGCTTTCCCAGCAGCTCAGTGGGAGACATAGTGCCTGGCAGTCTTGCAAGCAGCTGCCTTACCCTCCTGTATTTGGCTCTGTTTTTAAAGTGACCTTTGATAAAGGACCCATCTCTGATAAAGATTCAATCTCTGAGGCTTTTTTGGCAAAAGATCAGACCCTTCTCTTATTAAGACATTAGGCTGTTTGTGTAAGTGAGTCAAGAGACCTTGAGAAAGTATATTTTTAGATAGAAAGCATTTACACAAATCTTCCTAACTGTAACCAGCAAATATATTATGAAAAATCTATTACTGATGTCAAGTTTAGAGTATTGTTGCCTACACAACAAAATATGAGTGCTAAAACTAAGAATGTGTAAATGACACTAGAGAAAGTATCTGTGCAAATGTCTGAGACACATGGGCAGTGCATGGATACGTGTCCATCCAACACTAACCATAACTCCAGCTGCTGCTACTTACATTCAGAATGTTCTGTATTAGCCCATGGTAGTGCAGAAAGGATGACTATGACTTTATGTTTGAAAGAGAGTTAGACAATAGGAAGATTTAAGAAGTAATGTTTTTTTTCTCCTTTCTTCCTCTTCAGATAAAAGCTTTGCTAAAAATAAAATTACTTGAAAGGAATTAAGTCAACATAATTTGAGACTGAAGTTTCTTGGGAAACATTCATAATGGAAACTGTATCAAAACAGAAAAGATAAATACATTTACAGAGAGAATCTGGTTATCATTTACGCTTCCCTTATACTGCACTGTGGCTTACCATAAAAAATGACGTAATGAAGGACTGATTTGACTTTGAAAATCATTACGTATTTCATTCAAAAGAGCCTTGGAGTTACAATATTTTCATTGATGTCTAATGGCTGCAACCAGCACTAATTTCACATATCCCCAGATACTCATTTAATATACACAGCTGGGAGACAGGAGTGAAGGGTAAGTTTGGTTTCCTAGAACACCTAAAAACCTAGCCATGTAGTGATTTATTTCCTAAACTCTAATGGGTTTGAAATTGACTCTAGTGAATTTGCAGCACACTGGCTGCTATAATCACAGAAGTGAATATTTACTAACCGTGATCTCTTTTAAAAGACACTGATTAAAGGCTTGCCTTCTGGTGCACAGCAGACTGAGAATGCAGGCTTACAGCTTGATGGCTCACTGAACAGCAGGCTGCATGCAGGTAGCTCTCACACACGGACAGAAACAGATTGCATGCAGTTAGTGTTAAACAAGCAGGCTGAAGTTAAAATTTGCCATGCTTTCTCCAACAGCCTTCTTGCAGTAATTTACTACATGTACTTTTCATTCAGCTAAAGTAATGAAGCAGCCCCTAATTGAGCAAGGCCTCCCTCAAAAAAACCAACTACTTCTGCAAACTGAATAATGTGCTTAATGACTATATTTATTCTATTGCACAAGGCATGGTAAGTGATGCTGAGCTGAAGTCTTGCTTTGATGAATATTGAGGTCACATTAGCACAGAGATGGGACATAGTGGAAATAGAAAAAAAAAAAACCCCTTAAAAAAATTTAGGCTCCCTCAACAAAGTATTAGGGCAGTTAATTATATCTTATTGGACACTGAATTTTCCCTGACTTATACATATACTTTCACACAGAAATTCACTCTCCTGTATAGAAAGACATCTGGGCAATTTCTGTCATTTACTTCAGGTCTGGGGAGCAAAGAGAAGTCAGATAATGCAGTCAGCATAGCACAACAAAAATAATTGAATCAAAGTGACCCAGGTTGTTTCCACTGAGATGTTAGAACTATGTTAACTACTGTTTTTCTTGTAAGGACAGAGGCTACACTTGGATCTGGGCAATGTTCCCAGCCTAGGTGAAACTCACTCATCAAGATTCAGCACTTCAAAGGAATAACTCTCTGTAGAGGTAGGGACTCCTCCACCTTTCGTAAGTATTTTGAGTTTGTGAGGTGTCTGGTGTTTAACTTTCTTGTGTCCAATAATAAATTTAATTAGTGTAAATTCATCTTTCTGGAGATATGGAACAAGCTTTTCCTTTAGCAGAGTTGGCATGGATGCATTCACATTCCATAGCAAACCCTCACACATTATGAGTCATTTGCTGATTGAAAGGATTATTTGATTACAAACAATGCTCCCTGAGCGGCTCTAAAATAATGGATTGAATATTATCTTACAGTCTCAATATTTTTGCCTTAGACAGACTAGCTGATGTATCCCTAGGCATGTCCATACTCTTAGATTTTAACCATCTATTTTTCATCTTCCTACTGTTTCTCAGTAAGATAATGGCTATCTTGAACAAGAATTTTATGCAGTGTCTTCCCAGTAGTAAAAAGGATTTACAAAAAGCCCTACAAATCTTGAACCAATCACACAGACCAGATTCTCTCCAGCGCCAGCTCTCTTCCATGTGGCAAGGAGCTGCAACAAATTTGTGGGGACACTGAGACTTTGGCCCTGCATCAGACTAGGCTGTTGCAGAAAACTAAAATATTTCCAATTTGAATCAGACTTAGTAGATTTACTACTGACAAAAGGGCTGAGATAATAGAAAGGATCTATTCCAACAAATATTAGATTACACTGTATTATAATAAAG
Organism: Cisticola juncidis; assembly: GCA_013400215.1. Taxonomy (NCBI): domain Eukaryota; kingdom Metazoa; phylum Chordata; class Aves; order Passeriformes; family Cisticolidae; genus Cisticola; species Cisticola juncidis. Next base: position 64,290 of record VXBR01012241.1, on the reverse strand, counting down.
CATAAATTAGGTTCCACTATATCCTGTATACTGTAATCTATATTAGATACATGATATTAATTTAAGTATTAAATTAAATTAAGTATTAGTGCGAGGAAATTGTCATCCTGCTTTTACTTCATTTTAGTTCCTTCATTCCACATCCTTTTTACAGCCTTTTTATCATCTGACAACAGTAGATATTGCATAAACTTTACAGTCTTTTTTTTATAGTATTGCACAGATGTGATGTAATTTCGCTGTGCTGATCCTCCCACTAATCTGTTTATAACCCTTTCTCTCATAAAAATGGCAGTTCTGCATGACTGAGTCAGAGGATACTTATAGAAAAGTCTTGATGTTTGAGAACTTCTTGTCTTTTTCTGAATATTTTTTCATATTTGCAACATGAGAGAAACAATAAGAAATCTTGAGGGAAGGTCAGAAAAGGGAAAGGTGAAAGGTGAAAGAGAAGGATGTGGGTTAAACAAACAATAATTGTTTTCTTAGGACACATGGCTGTCTAGATGTGCTGTGTTATGGCAATTGAATAGAATTGCTTTAATAATTGTTTTCAACTGCTGAAAATATTTGGAAATACTTTGAAATTCCTCTATTTTGCAATATTAAACCTATTATCCTACAGTGTTGAAAGAATAATGTAGGAGGAAACAGCTCAAGATTGGCTGCTAGTCTGAAAGCACTGCATTACTGTTTTCATACTGAGGAGTGAACTTCAAAGAAAACATGTAGTAGATAAAATCTAGCTTACCATTTTGCACTATAAAATGTCTATACAAAGATTGATCTTAATAGAACAACACATAGTGATTGTGGGGATTAAATAAGCTCCTCCCAGGCTGTTGAACTTCATCATCTAGCATGGTGGGGAATGGAAAGGTACACAGGTCCAACAAAAGACCTCAATGTAACTATGGCATTCCAGACATGCAGAGGCTCCAAATGGTCTTCACACTGCCAAGTTCAATGTCTTAGGGATGATCCCACTTCCTCCTGGTAAAACAGCATAAACCTCTTCACTGTATCAGAATGCAAGTGCAAAGATTCATGTAAATTAAGGTTGGATTTGATGATCTTGGAGATCTTTTCCTACCATAATGGTTCTATGATTAAATGAGATTTGAATGTGCTGTAAGGCATTTCATGTAAAGCAAAAGAAGCTCTCTTGGTCCTATCCTGCCTTTCTCACCCTCAGTGATTGGCTGAAGTGAAGTTAGTTCTGAATTAAAGCCAAGCAAAAGCTGTGTTATAATTATTTATGAGTGCTGGTGGTCCATTGGCAGAGTGCTGCACACAATCAGTTTTTACAAGAAGTTGGACATTTCCCAAGATATTTCTCCCTGTCTTCTGATGGACCTCAGTGTCAGCTGTTGAGTGCATTTATTTCAAAGGTCCACTAGACTAACAAGTACCTGTCCACAGCAAATACAGCAAGTTATAAAAGCAATTTCTATTGTTTCACCATGCTTAATATTGAACGTCACAAATGCCAGGAGCTAAAGCAAAGTATAAATTCCCTGAATGCTCATGTTTGTACCCTACTAGATACACATATATGGGTTCTTTCCAACAGAGCAGATCTTTAGGTCTGTTTGTCCTTTCTGAAGTACAAGGTCCTTAATCTGAAGCTTTCCTTATACAGATGTAATGGTATAAAAAAAATACCATGTCAAATCATGATACTGTCAGAAAAATGACAAAGTAGAATCAAGATGATCATAGCTTTTTTGTGATTTTATCTGGAATAACTTGCTGCCTGCAACACCCACATGAGCAATGTTTAAGGGGTTGTCTAACCACATATTTTTGATCCACATCTGTCAACTAAGAGTAGAGATCTGTTTGCAAAATGTAGAGCTCTGAAATATTATGATACTCCCACAAGTACTTCTGGCTTATAAAGCAAGAAATGGGTTACCTTGAGGCTGTGGTATGTTCATCTGTATTTGATAACTTACAGTTGTAACACTTCATATTTTAAAAATTATATAATGTATTTCAAATGTCAAATCATAGAATTTCAAAACAAATAGGCAATTCTAATCATTAATATAAGCAAACACATACAGCTTTGAATCTTTCACATCATAACTATTTGCCACAGTCAAAGAGCACATCAGGTTTGTTTTACACCCCTCAGAAGTGTGCATCTCCTTCCAAATAGTTAAAGAATCACAGAGTCACAAAATCATTCCACTTGGAAACAACCTCATGAGTTCTGTGCTTCTGTTCCATGCAGACTCAGCTATTAAACCAGACCAGGTTGTTCAGATTGCCTTGCTATTCTGGTCTTGAAGACCTCCAAGAATGGACCTTGCCCAACCCTGCAGCGCAGCCTGAATCACAAAGAAAGAAATGTTCCCTTACATGCTCCCAGTCAGAAACTGCCCTGTTCCAGTTCATGACCATCAGCTTTTATGCTGCTGTGAACCTCTTCCATAAAGAGCCTGGCTCCCTCTTGTCAGCCTCCTCTTGCACAGGAAAGCTGCTGTGAACTCTCATGGAAACCATGTGTGTTCTGGGTTAAAATAGACCATCTCCCTCAGCCTTCCTCCCTAAGGCAACTGCTGCAGGCCAAAAGTGCCTGAGGGCTTCCTATGGTGCAGCTTGTTATTCACACACTTCTAGGGAACCTGATGGTGCTGATTTTCAAGTTAGGAGTGAGCATTCCTCTTGTTTTGTCAGGGAAGGCTGATTGGTAAATATCCTGGGAATTGGTATGCCAGACCAAGTCCAGTAGAAAACACAGCTGAAACATCTCTGTAATGTCTAAGTGAAATGGCCTCAAATTGCACCAGGGGAAGTTTAAATTAGGCATTAGGAAAAATTTCTTCACAGAAGGAGCTGTCAAACATTGGAGCAGGCTGCCCAGGAAAGTGATGGAGTCGCCATCTCTGGAAGTGTTCAAAGAAATGTGTGCTTACAGCACTGAAAGGCATGGTTTATTGGTGAACAGTGGTGATGCAAGGTTGATAGCTAAGCCTGATAATCTTAGAGGTCTTTTCCAAATTTAACAATCTGATGATTCCATAATTCTCATAAGACATGCTGACGTGTAGTAGATGTAAATTCAAATACTTTATGACGGATTGATGTGAGTTCAGTCGGTGGTTTAAGTAAAAAACATCTCCATTGGGGTAAGAAATTACTAACTCTAAAGCAGGGATTCATCTGGCCTGGGAATTCTGCTTCACTTTAGGTTTCATATATTTAAAAACACCCAAACACAAAACAATAAAAATCTTTTTTTTTAATGAGACAAAAATAGAACTCCTAATTTTATCAGCTGTGCTATATTTGCTGCAATGAAGTTTAATTTGAATGATTGAAAGATTATCAAGTTCTCTATTTGTTATTACTACTATTTTAAGACATACTTAGATATTATGCAGCTTCAACTGATAAAGGAGCTGTAATTCAGCACTTACTTGGACTTCACAATTAACTGGTTATCTATCACGTTTATCAGTTCCTGTTATAAAGACAAGGTTTTTTAGCAATACAAAGCTCAAAATATGTATTCATTAATATCAGCTTCTGCTTCCATCATTAGGGAAATGAACATAGTTTCCTTTTCACATTTTCCTGCTTTAGGATCACAGGATTATAATTGAGCACTCATATTAGTATTTTGCTGGGTTAAGAACAAAATACTCAGCACTTCATAGGAGGAACTGCTTCAGTTCCTGGTTACAGGAACTGGTGTTACAGGCACAGAGCCTTCTTTCTGTAGTATCTTTATTGGAAGAGTCCCCTCTTCATAGATAGTATGCAGGAAACTCCCAGGTCTTTTCTGAAGCTGCAAGAAGTTTGCAAAAATTATGGAAAGGCAGAGTACAAGGTCAGTGAATGTCTTTTTTACCACTATCAACTACATTATAATTATGGTTTAAAAAGTGATCGTTATCTCTGGTCATTGAGAAGGAGAATGATTAGGGTTACCATGGACTTAAAGAAGAGCTGTTTTCTGTAATGTTGTGATAGCATCTCTTATGTTCTCCACCTCACTCCCTGAAGGATTACTTTTCTCCATTTGCTTTACTGAGTGAACTGAGAGGACTCTGAAGAACTAATGCTCCAGCTTAGGCATCTCAGAGAGATGCTCAGATTTAAACAGGGAGAAATACCTCCATTTTGTTCAGGGGGTCTTCAAACACACTAGAGACATAAAGAATTGAAGCAAATCTGGGCATATTTAGGATGACTATGAAACCTCAAGTTGTCTTACTTTTTTTAACTATAAAATTTTATGACAGAGCTAAGGTATTGACCCAAGAACATTGTGTCATTCATATCTTGGCATGTGAGTTGATTATTCAGTTCTGGATTAACGAGGTTCTGTATGTTATGTCACAACAGCTGAAGCCATCTTGACTCAAAGAATGGACACTAGTAGCTTCAGAAATTGATTTGGGTGGTGCCAAAATTAATAACCCTCTGGAGGAACCAGGATAATGTCCATCTGCCACAGAGGGAACTTACTGTAAGTATCCCTCTAACAGAAATGCTCCCATGAAGAGCTGATGCAAAGAGAATGCTCCTATCAAGAGGAATGAACTTGATCCAGATCCTTATTGCTATTAAGTTTCCAAGCTTCTTAAAGCCCAGCATTTACTCAGCAAGTGAGAGGGTCAAAACCATATCCAAAATAAAGTATATGCTGTGCTCTTTCCATCTTGACAGAAATCTACACCAAGACCCAGACATCACATGTTTCTTTGTTCTTCCCACGAAAGAGACTTTTCCAGATGGTCCTTACTTCCTTTCTAAGTTGTTATTCAGGATTAATGGACACTTTTGAAGGAGCCTTTTTGGCAGACAGGAACTTAAAAGCTCAAAAGAATAAAAATTGCCTTTTTTAACTTCTATACTGTATGTTAATTTGCTTTACTGTTCATATTATTCTATTGCAAAATCATAAGAGCAAATAATATTTACATGCCAACTTTTATATTTAAACAGCTTCTGACAACTAATAATAACTTTCACACCTAAAGGTAGGGAACAATCACAAAAGTATGTGACTGGAGCAAAGCTTCATAACTTTATAAGGTGAGAAGTGAACACTTTGAATTTTTATTTCATAGAGACAGAGCCTTCATTCTTATCACTAGTGGGTTTGTTTTCCTATCATTTATTTAAATTATACATTAAATTCCTAACAGATGATAAAACCCTGGTTGAAAGGTAAAACCTCAAGACATATAAAGAAAAGTTAAAAAAGGTTATGAAATTATACTTTCAAATAAAATGATTATTGGAAAAGTGGTTTCTCTGCTCATTTTCCCTCATCATCAGTCTTCTTGCCCACCCTCTTCCTCATTTTCTCTTCTTTTACGTCCTTTTCCAAAACAAACCTTTTTGCAAAAATCATCTTACCTCTATAATGACTTCACCCTGTATTTATAAGAGTTTTAGGAATTTTCAGTGGGTGAAGAGCCAGATCCAAGACAGCTACAATCCCTTAGGATCAAATGCTTTCATTCTGCTCAAGTACATGTACACGGGCTGTTCAGCACCCTGTAAGTCTTCAGACCTGAATATCCATCATCAGATACTCAGTAGTCACAAAGTGGTACCAAGAGTTACAACATCAGGTTTGAACTACATGAATTTCATGTGCTTATAAATGCAACCAACACCCTGCTAAAGGAGTCTGCACCACATTCCCTACCTCCTCTGCATGAGACTCACGTACTTTGGCTTGCATGAGTCATTTTAGTCAAACATATTTTATCCAGATTGCTCAGAATATAAATTACAGAAGACAGGTTTCATCTGATCAAATATTAGGAGCTGAAACACAGACACTACAACTTTATGTCTAAGCCACCCAGATATAGCTAAAAAAGATATTCAGAACTGATCAACTGAACTGTGCCTTAAATTTGCTAATTCACCTTGGCATTAAGCATCCAAAGGAACTGGGTCACACTGTTGAAAACAGAAGTCAGGTAAGATGAATCCATTGCACAGTGTACAGATCAAAAAAATACTTGGGTCACAGAAGACCTTCCCTTCCATCCCACTGTCATATTTTTCTTTTTGCAGAGAGCAGGGACCAAGCAAAATAATTGGTACAGAAGGTCAATGTAAACTGGTAGCTACAGGAGCAGCTGTCAGAAAGGCACATGGTGGCTCCTGAGGTACCATGTCAGCTCTCTGGCAAGTCATGTTTTTTAAGGCAATGTCTTTTAAAACAAATGTCTTTTAAGGCTGCTATAAGGCACAGAGGCAATCCACACATATATCTCCATCTTTCCTACGGTAAGAATAGTAGGCAGCAGAAGATATTGTTAATATTTTTTCCTATAGCAAACCAAATATAAAACTTAATGGTCCTCAATAGGCAGAAATTTCTTTCACAGTCTGTAGGAAAAGCAGTCAAAGAACACAAAAATTTCAAATGGGCTTTGGAAACAGCTAATTGTAAGCAATAAACCACAATAATGAAAAACAGAACTTTGCAGCTAAGCTATTTCTGATATCTTGCTTTCAGAGGGAACAATAAAATGCATTTTGAGGAGACAATACACTTTCACATTTCTTTTTTGGTGGATTTACACATTTCTCTGATTCTGTCTAAAGTTTATGATTATTAGTTTAATTTCTTGTAAAACAGAAAAATTAAATTCCTACAGAGTGTGGTATACCTTTGATCCATGACTCAGTTTTCCATCTGCTCTTTGCTGAAAACAGCCACAAAAGAGAATTACTGAAGTAGAACAAAACAATTACAATACTGCAGTTTCTTTTTCTGAAACAGTATTTTTTCTACCAGAGGCCTCTGTTTTTATTGATTAACGTTTCAGACAGAGCCTGGTCTACAATGCCTCATCTTAATTTGGCCAGTCAGGCATTCAAGCTCTGTCAAACTTAAACAATGGGAAATAAAGAGTTTATTTCCTAACATAATCTCCGGTGGAAAGAATTAATAAAGAAGGTGTGGATGATGTATTGACTCAGCTTTTCTGGGTTTGTGCCTGGAAGAGATCACTGAAAATGTCCCTTGACTAAGAACATCATGATTTCACCTACCTGGACCAAACACCAAACTTGCACAATAAAGTCTACAGCTATTTTTGCCTTTCACAGCATTATCCAGCAGAATCTTCCCACACAGAGGGACCAAGCTGAACTTTTTTGCATTTCTATGGCTATTTTTAAAGTCTTATCTAGGCTTAAAATATGGAACATATTATTTTTTGTAATTAAAGTCAGCATTTTTTCTGGATAGACTAAGCATAATCTCAGCAATTGAGGCAGTTTCTTCTTTTACTTAGTGAAAATATGTGAGCCTTGAGCCTTCTTCACTGGATTAAGGCATTGATAGAGTGAAGTGTGTTTAGGTAAAACCTGCAACATAGTGTTTTAAGAGGAAACAACGCAGCCTAACATACTCGTGCTTAATGATGTGTATGCAATCACAGTTCAAATTTTATTGTCAGAAACACCCAGATAGATCCTAAAGCTAACAAATCATTATACTTTTTGACAAGAGTAGTTCAGCTCTTCTGGTATCTGTGGGTAGCATCACTAAAAGTAAAAAAAAAAAAAAAAAGGTCATTATTTCAGTATTTACATGTAATCATAGGTCTTCTTTTTGCAACTGTTTTTTTTTTACTGTTTCATTTCTGTCCTCTTTCTGTTCTAGTCTTTCAAAAAATAGGATTTTAGATACTCTGGCTTTGTTCAGAACATTAGAACTTACTGTAAGTTTAACAAATGCAACACAGCTGATGGTGGTAGACACAAATGTCTCCTAAAGTAGTTTTCCATGTTTATGTTGGAACAGATGTTTTATGTCTCTTTGTGTCCTTGGACACTGGCCATTCCACAAGACTCTAACAGGAGATGCAATAGGAACTGTGTGGCTAGAACACCTTTAGCCACATTTCTTTAGCAAATGCATCTTCCTTTCAGTTGAAATTACCATCAATATCAGAAGAAAAAACAGAAAAAAATAATTATTTTTCTTCATTGTGCACATGTAACAAGAAATGCAAATAAAATGTTAAAACTTTCCTATGAATATGTTACAAAAATGAAGTTATGTTACAACTTTACCTCTTGTGGCCATATATCACAACTCCTAACTGTGGAAAGCAGCTTTCTGCAGATAAAAAAGGCATTTTAAAAAAACAGTCTACCTTTTCAATTTGGTTTTATCAAGCCAATATTTAGAAAAAGTTTCCTGGGAAATTCAATTTTTAGTGATTAGGCTGGACTTCTGGAAAAGCATTAGAGCAGCAATATATAGTTGGAGATTACTTTGCTAGCAAGTAAAACGTCTGAAAATGTCTTTGTTTTCTACTACATCACAGTTTATTCATTTAAGATAGGTAGACATAATGGCTTGCTTTGAACAATGGATTAAAGTAATTGCTTTGCTTTTATACTTTTATGTAAATCATAACACTACAGTTCTGTTGACCTATAACAACCTCCTAAGATTTCAGCAATTAGAAATGAAGTCTTTATTGTCAAACCCAGCTTCAATTTGGGTTGAAATCTGTATCATGAGTTTGCCTTCAATTCAGAGATTTCCTTTCTTAAACTCTTCCTTCATTTCCCTACTGCCCATATGTACAGTTACATAGCTTCATACCAGAACGTTTACTGGGTCAAAAACAAGGGAAAAGAATCATTCTAATGACGGCATCCATCGCAAACCATATTAGTGACAAATAATTGCATCCTAAATTGCACTGTCGGCAAGGAACGTTCTGGTTTTAAACCCTCTTGACCTTTAATTTACAGAGCAAAGCACTTGTGAGCAAGATTTCTGCCAATAAAAATCTCTAAATTATACTTCTCTTTTGTTTCACTTCTTTAAAACAGAAGGGAAAGAGAAGTTCTTCAGCTCAGATAGGAGAAATAGAAATGGATAAAATCATTAGCAGTTCTACTTTATTCCCGGTTTAGACTAAATAAATGTAGCATAGCACAGGTTTTTACAAAACTTTGATTTTTTTTGTAAAAAACCAGGCTGTGAGAATCCTGGACACACAAGGCAGGATAGAAAACCATCAGCAAAGAAATCCACGGGGTCATTTAGTTCATTGTCCCATACTGAGACAAGATCAAGTGTACCAGCAGTTTTACTAATCTCACTTACAGTCTTCCAGTAAAGGGCATTCCACAACATAGCTAAAAAGTCTGTGAGAAGCCACATAATCTATCACTCATGAAATGCTAAGAAAAAGCAACTGGCAAAAGGAATGAGCATGAATGTTCTTTGCCAAATATCTGTTTCACATCTATTATTTCTTCTTTATAGGACCTTCCTTTGTTTCATAGATGAATCTTTAACTAACCATTAGCAGAAAGAAATTAATTCACGGAACAAATAGCAGTTCTCTAGAGATTTGCAACTATAAAGTTAATTGAAAACACTGCAATACAGAAGAGACTGGAAGGAATGAGTCTTCCTTCAAGCGCAAGAAGGATTCAGAAAAAAAGTGAATCCAGAATTCTAAACCAAAAGACCTGCTAACAGAAAACTCCAGGTTATTTATGCTCATTTCAATTACAACTATTAAAAATATTAATTCATCTAAGATACTGATTACTAACCCCAGTTACTTTTATGTGGATATGATCAAGAGACAAATTTTTCTGAGTGGAATTTTTTATTAAATATGATATGAAGGAGTACATTGCATCCTTTGGACCTTAATCAACTCTATCCTTCAAAATGTCAGAGTAATACTAGAGAAACAAGGTTAGGGGTTTTTTATTTGAATGTGATGATTATAAACAGTGGTTTGCAAAACTGTAAATACAACTGTGTAGAAAAACAATATTAGTGAATGTGCTCCCCTTTTTTTGGTGTACTAATTTGTATGAGAGTACCAGAACATAACTTGTAGCATACTCAGCTTCACAGTAAGGCAATTTTGGCACAGTTTCTGACTTGCTGAGTGGGGAGTTGCAGTCTGACTTGGCAGATGATGATCCTGCCTTACATTGCCAAAGGTCCAGAGGTTGGAATCTAGCTGCAGCTATGTGTGGGATATGTACACAGCAAGTCTGATCTCCAAATACAACCAGTCCCTGCTAATGAGTACTATTCACTTGTACATCTGATTGCCAGCTGGCAGGCACACAGTCTTATTTGTGGGATTTAGCAAATTTGAAGGGCTACAGTCAACTCAGACTTTCAAATATAGGTGAAATTATACTTGATGCAGTGGAAATATTCCCTGTTTTTTTTCTTGGGACACATTTACAAAGGAGGTGAGAAAAGCTCACCCGTGATTCCTGTGTACAGGAATTACAGAAAAGACATACTATGGGGTGAGTTACTATTACTGCTGAGGCATCCTCAACAGTCTTGACACTCTATTAATTTTCATGGACTCTACACTCTCAGACTCAGGATAATTTAGGTTGGAGCANCCACACCCTGAATCCATCTTGTCCTCTTGAGTCCACACACTCAAAATACATGCACCCCCAGTGATAAACTGATTATTTCACACTTAGGTGACTTGTAACTCCTCCTGCAGTTACCTGTAGGTAGTTTCTCCCATGGACTGAAGTCAAAGCCTGCATCTCCCTGGGCTCTGTGCCAAGGCTTACAACCCCCTGTACAGATCCCAGACCCCCCTGCACACATTCCAACCCCCCCTGTCCATGTTGCAGACCCCCCCGACCAGGTTCCTGACCCTCCAGGGCGACCAGAGGGATGCCCTGGACTCCAACAGAAGCAAATTTCAGGAGGCTCAAAGCAGGCCTTTGTGATAACTCATTTACTGAGGGCTCCAAAGTATTTCAACTTCCACATACTGCAGTCTAGCAAACCTGGTTAATTTTATTGTGGAACAGTGCAGGAGAGTTTCTACAAGAAGTGACTGCATGTTTGCTGACCAGCAGCAACTGAAAGCAATACAGCAGAGACCTGGTGCACCCCATCAATTGGTTGACATATCTCTAGCCAAGGATGTTTTAACCTATTCTGTCAAATGTTTTAACCGATTCTGGAATTAAATTTCTCAATCCAGTTCTGTCTGATGCTCCTTCTTGGAGTCTCAATCTGAATTGCCATACAACCATAAAAACATAGATTTCCAGGTTGCAAGGGACCTCAAGAATCACCAACTTCTTTGTCAAAAGCACAGTCTAGAAAAAATTACCCAGCACCCTGTCCACTGAATCTTAGGTGTCCAGCACTGGGTAATCCACCACTTTTCTTTGCAGTTTGTTTCAGTGGCTGACCTCATTGTGCAAATTTTTCCTTCTGTGTCCAAATGGAATCTCCCCCAGAGTAACTTATATCATTACCCCTCATCTTTTTCATGTAACTCCTTGTAAAAAGGGAGTCTCCATCTTCTTTGTAGCCACCCTTTCAATACTGGAACATGGTGCTAAAATCTCCCGATAGTCTTCTTTTGTCAAGACCGAGCCATCAAAAGCCAGCAGTCTCAGCCTTTCCTCATCTGGCAGGCTTCCCAGTCCTTTGATCATCTTTGTGCTGGACCTTCTCCAGCCTGTCCATGCTCTTTTTATGCAGTGGGGACCCAAACACAACCCTCCAGGTGCATATATTTTATCTTGGATAAAGTCCCAAATGAGTGGATTTTTTTCTTGACTAGAAAATTAGATTTGCACAGTATTTAAGGTGACAAAGAACCATCCTTTTGTACATCAATCCATCATCAAACTATGTAAGCAGACACAGTTGCCTTAGGACAACTATACTGATTTGGAACTGTGGAGAATTCCTTAAACTAGTAGCAGCAATCTTCTCTGAAAACTGACTAGTCAGGTATTTTGATCCAGGATGATCACTGGAATATAATTCAGAAGGAACTACTAAGACCATCAGCAGGACAATTATTTAAGGTGGTGTCACACTTCTTATGAAGGACAAAGCCAGTCAGGAAGAGGACACCGCAGTACTCATCTTGCATCCATCTGAATCTCACCTCACTAATGACATATCACCAATCCAACTATTGCCCAGGAAACAAATTATTCTCTCCACCAGAGAAAAAGCTTTCTGAGGAATAATCTACCTATTTTGTTACATAGACAAAAAAAACTAAAGCAGATTGAGAAAAACAGGAGGAGGTCATTAAGAATGAGGGAGATAAAACACAACTGAGTTGCAGGCATAAGAAAAAGAAACAAGGAGCTACAGTCTTTTTTTACTTTGGAGTAAGACTGGAGGAAGCAGAAGGACATTCTGGGTTGAAAGGTCACTTTAGGAAAAACTCACCAAATTGCTTCCATTCCAGTATGCTGAACTAGCCTTCAAAAGAAGCCTCTCTGGACTTCTGATAATCAAAGCAGGGGTAGAAAAACTGAAAGCCTGAACAGACAATGAACTGGTATTTCTGAACCTAATCAATATATGCATCACTAACTTCCAAAGGAATTATTCACATTTTATTGCAGAACTTGCCAAAATGATAACAAAAGTATTTCACGTCTTGTATTTAACTACTATTTATGCTTTAGCCCAGTCTTTAAAATAGAATGTCTATATGCATATATATATTATATATGCGTATAATATGCATATATATTCATATATAATATATAAGATCTATTATATATTATATATTATATGCAATAATTCAAATTTGAAATTCAGTGATTTCTGAAACCCCAAGTACAGAAAACTCCCCTGCCAAATGAAAATAAATGATACTGTCTCAGACCTAGGGTTAACACTGCAAATATTCAAAGCACCAAGTATCTGTTAAGTTTCTTTATACTCCTAAAGACAACCAGAGATATAAAAAAAGTAATTAAACTTCTTTCATTCCATTTTTCTGAGGTGCTCATTTCAAATGGGAACTCTGATGTTCCCAGGAAATGATTTAAGGAGAATATAACAATGTTTCACAGTGTTGAGTGGTTGAATGAATGGTTCAGTCCTTCATGTTATTTTCTGATTTAAGATCAGATGCGTTATGATGCCTTCAGTCCTGTCTTGGAAGCTGATTTAGGTGCTTAAACTGTTCAGGTAAGGTGCTAAAAGTTTGTCATAACCAAGCACTAGATTCTAACAAACATATCTTACCCAGTCTTCAATGAAACAGTCTTACCCAAGATAGCAATGAACAAAGGTCAGGGACAGAAATGTATCAGTTCCCAGATATTTGCATTTAAAAGACTGCTGTTAAGAAAATGGAATATTATATGTCATAAAATCATCACATAATGAAAGCAATGAGTTATGGGTTTGGCACTGATCCACCACAGTTTCCAGATACTTTGCAAAATGTACAAACCTACAGTCTGTACTCAGTTACAAAGCTTCAGTTACTTTGGTGGGGTTACACCAGGCTGCCACAGCAACAGCTGAATGCAGGCTCAGTCCTCATTTGCAACAATAAAATCTAAAACATAAGAAACAGCTTAAGGAAAAAAATCTAAGTTTATTATGGATTGCAGTAAACTGCTTCATGTTGTCAACATAAAGTACGCAAAATATCTGAAAATAAATACATGAATATAAGTAAAATAAAGAGAATAAAGTTTCCCCTCTTTTACACAGATGAAGTTCATGCAGTTAATGTTGAATTCTCCGCTGGACATTTCAAGACCCTGCATCTCACAGTCTGAATTTGCTTTCAGGCTGTTTTGAATATTTGTTAGTCATCACATATTTTTTTTAAAGATTTCTGAATATTTATTATTACTTTTAAAAATGTATCCTAGTCATGTATACCAATCTTGAAATGTGTGGCCAAAGCTGTGTGCACAATTGAAATCAATATGTGCAAAAGTGTGTTTTTCAAAGCAGAACTAAAGATGGTTGGGGTTCTGTGAGCTAGGCACCTTCTCATCCCTCAGCAAAAAATCCTTAAAAAAAGAAAAAAAACCCTGCCATTTTATCCTTACTACTGCAAATTAAGAACTGCTAATAGTGAGACATAATGCAAGTTTCTCCCACTGTGATCTAGAATGGGATTTTTGCTGTTTATAAGATGCCTTTAATAGGGATATCTTTTCTGCTGAAAGGTTTTTTGCTGAGTAGCATTGCTTATCACACCAGCTGCTCTCTAGCTGTACATAAGTGTTAGCAGTACCAGGAATTGAGATTTATAAAAGCTTACAGTGCATTTTCTCTATTAGGAGATAGAGTCTTAGCAGTCTGCCAAACTGTGGAGAAGCCTTTCCTGGGCTCAGGTAAAAGGAAACAGTGTTTCCCTCTGAGTATTTTCTACACCATCCAGAAAACTGGACAGCTGATGTATCTGCTAGCCAAGGCTTCACCATGTCCTTACATCCTGGATATAAATGTCTTGTTCACCAACAGCCTCTGAAGTGCTCAGTGATCTGGTGCAATATTTAAGAGGGCTTAACCCTCTTTGCAACAGGGGGAAAAGGTCATCATTGCAGGGGTCAGTGTATTCTGGGTTTCACCACCTGTCCTAGGTGACCTTACAGTCTTTTGTACTCATCTTCCAATTCTTCTTGCATTGCAATCCAATCTGCTTGGATAATTGCAAACAAATATCCTCTATTTGCAAGCTTAAAAAATTTATTGACATCTACTTTTCTCTTACAGCTGGGGAACTGGAAGATTTGTGAGAGTGGAACCTGGAAGGCGGGTAACTGTGAACATTGGCTCATGCAGAGCAAATCTTAACCTCATTCTCCTTAATCTATATACATGCTCTGCAGAATTCTCAAAGGAAAGAAGAAAAGTGAGAAAGTTGAAAAAAAAAAAAAAAAGGGAGGGGGGAGGGAGAAAGAAAGGGGAAATTTTAACACCTATAACATTTCATACAGGAGAAGCAAAGTACCATACATAATCTTGTACTGGTATTAATTTCATTTTGATACTCTTGCTCTAAATACAAGCCTTAGTGCAGCAGTCAAAATGTTACAGTTGTGAATACACAACTGAACAGGAGCAGCAGTGGCAGAGGTTATCACAGAGAAGAGATTCTGAATACCAGAAATAAGTACCAGTGTAAGTGTGCATGCCACGGACTGAGAGCTGCTGCTACAGATGCTGTTCATACATGGCTGTTCTGTTCAGCGGATTTACTGCTTGTAGAGATAATTGTAGTACTTTCCTCTGGTCAC
Organism: Cisticola juncidis; assembly: GCA_013400215.1. Classification (NCBI taxonomy): domain Eukaryota; kingdom Metazoa; phylum Chordata; class Aves; order Passeriformes; family Cisticolidae; genus Cisticola; species Cisticola juncidis. The sequence continues at coordinate 49,239 of VXBR01012241.1, read as the reverse complement.
TGTAACCCATCTATATTGTTTTGATCTCAGGGTTACTAAAACAAAAATAAATTATTTAGTCATGTATTCCTTTCATTTGTTTAATGGTATACAATATGCATACTGCAGAGCCTTGTCTTGTACAGTCACAGAAAGAGATTCTGCTTATGACCACCCCTGCTTATAACTTTCATTTATTTCATTTTAATTTCATTTAGATTTCAAGTTTTCAGCCACAAGATTTGAATTTCAGCTTAAAAAAAGCCCAACAAACCAAAACAGCTCCTCTAAATTGTTCCACACTGTTTTAAGAATGGAAAAGTCATATCCTAAGATTTTAATGTGAAGATTAACACACAGTCCTGCATGATGCATCTAATCATTTTGATGTTTTTCTATGATCAAGGACAAATACAGAATTCTTGTTGCATTTTTTTTCTCATACTCTATTATGGGATGTCCAAATCTTCATGAAGACCTCAGTTTAGACTCTGCTCTCATTGCACTATCAGCTAGAAGATTCCAGGTGTTGTGTTTACTCGTAAATTAGATTTGCCCAATCATTCAGTGAAAAGAATACAAAGATTTGGCAAAGGGAAAACTTCAAGTATTTAACTACAAATATAAATAAACAGTAAGAGGAGTTGTTGATATGACAGTTAACATTAGTACCTTGCAGATTCCTGACAAATAAATGCTCTGTGTTTAGTGAATTTAGGAAAGGAAGAACATAAAATCATATCTGGCAAAACACATAATGTGCACTGTGTAATACTTCAGTGCATTTTAGTAACAAAATTTAAAAAAATGTTATCTCAACAGTTATCAGTTATCTCTTGATCAGGTAAAGTGTTCTTTGTATAAACTTTTGTAGTCTTGAGTAAACCAGCTACAGAATACTTGAGAGCATTTGATTTAATACTGCTAATAAAATGTTTTAATGGAGAAATTTTAAACATATATGCAAGGAACTTATGGCCAGGTGAGTACTTTGTTACTCTGTTCATAAATGAGTGGAAAATGGGAAACCTGAGGTCTGAAGAGCTACCTGAGTATGATGCTCACAAGATAAAAAATCAGTCACTCCAAAACAAAACATACAAATAAATTTTCTTCCTCTCCTTTGATTAATCCCTCTACTTGCCAAGGCTCTGGCCCAATGGGAATTGAGACACAAATTCTAAATCCACTTGAGGATTTCCAAAATTGCATGTCTTTGACCTGTTTTTCGCCTCCAATCTGACCAAACTCCATTACATTACCGGATGAGGAAGACTAGCATTTTTCATTTTCATAGTTTTTCATTTTGAAAGGGACATTGATGGTAAATCTAACAGATATTTTTCCAAATATGCTCAAACAAAACAACCAAATGTTACTGATGGACACATAAACAGGAAAAAAGACAGAAAGAAATAAAAGAAGGAATAAGAGGCTATATTCTTTCTTTGTTAGTTTGAATTATTCTAGCAGATTATGTTCCATCAATTTTAAAAACTTCAGGAAATCCTACTGCAAAACTAGTTCAGAAGACAGTATCCAGGCCCCCATATGTATAAGAAAATCCTTGATACTTATCAACACTATGTAATAAATGAATATATTTCTCTGAATTAATAATGTGGCAATTCATATAATAAATTTTTCATATCTAACAAACAAGGTCATTTTCTGTAGATATCAAAGCATGTCATCATGCAAAAGAGCAAAAAGACTTAGAAGACGAAATTCAGGAGCATTAATAAATACTACAAATATGTTTCTACTTTAGGAATAAATAAATAATGACTGTTCTGGACAAATGTGAACATGGATACAACTATACACATCCCAGACCTAATAAATATAGCTTAAGACTTTGGGCCTGAAGAGATGGAGACATATGGTCCCACTGACTTCAGTGGAAATGTCCAGTGTGGGATGTTACGTGTGCACACTACTTTCCAGAAAAATGCACTAGATCTTCATGTTTTCCCTCTGAAATCTCATCAAGCCATGGAGATTAGAGGTCCCTGAAGTATTTTCTGTCCTTTTGCTGTTATCGTATTGTTTAGTTCCTGCATTCTATTAGTGTTCTCTTGTGTCTAGGATGTACTTGGCAGATCTTGGAGATTTGTTGCTATCTTAACCAATTTCCAGCACATCCACACTTTCTCACAATAAAATTCTGAAGTGTTAAACATCTGCTTTTAAAAAGCCCCCCAAAAGTCCCGCTAAATTAAAATTGTGCAACTTTTCTGTCAAGAATTTCATCTCTTGAGAAAGATATTATGGCATATTGCACAATAAGTTTGCTTAGGAAAGTTTTAGTTTTGATTAAAAGAAGACAATCCCTCAAGAAGTTTTTTTTCCAATATATTTTTTTGATTTATATCTGTAGCTCAATAGTATGAAAAACACTAGGCTGTTGGATCAGGAAAGGTATAGCACAATGGGGACAGTTATCAGGAATATCAGTAGAATTTTTGAGTTATGACAACATATGTCATGGCAAAAAATTCATATAGCAACAAGAGGTCATGGAAATTACCTTACCCAATCAGGTGACCAGCCAGCAACATTCAGGGTATTCAGGGTTTGGTACAGGCACCAAAACATAGGTATCTAGGGTCACTTGGATGCATTAAGATGTGAAAAATGATTTTGAGCATACTGAGCACTTACACAGAACCAGCAGGTGTGCACAGTCCTAGTTTCATTGGGATCAGCAGCTTGAAGGAAGCTTCTGATATGATAAGAAGTGAATATTGTGGCAATTGATAGCTCCTCCCCTTCGCGTTGTATCCTTTTCAGGTGGCAGGTCCTAGGAGGTTTGTTGATCCTTTTCTAAAGTGATTTTATTGCTAAAGATGCAATAGTTGGTAACTTCCCTGCTGAAGCGTTACTTTTCCTTGGAGGAACTAAACTAAGAGATCAGAGTGACTGGAAACATTCCCCAGCCCTTCTCCCAGCAGAGCCTGGTATGGCCAGGAAAAGGCTTGTGCCTTGGTACTCCACTGAGGTCCATAAAGAGACAGCTGACTAAGGGGTAGGGACCACCTTGAAACATCAGGATAGACATTTATTTAAATTTTTAAACCCTTTTGGGTTCTTCTGAGATTTTTTTTGGGGGGGAGGATGGTTCACTGTTTTATGTGCCACCCATAAAGAAAACATAGCAACATAGGGAATGTCTGAAGGAAGAAGAAAATAATGTGAAATCCCTAAAGCACAGAAGTAATGATTCAATAGGAAAGCACAGGCACTACTTTTGTTACAATCTATTAGTGATATGATCTGAAGAGGTTGCATCTGTCCCAAAGTATTTTATAAATGAAGGCATCCTACAGGACTGTAGTGGTTTTGCATGATAATCTTTTAGTACTAGGGGGAGCTATAGAGGTGGTTTCTGTGAGAAGCTCCCAGAAGGCTCCTCCACGTCCAACAGAGCCAATGACAGCCAGATCCAAGATGGACCAGCTGCAGGTCAAGACTGAACCAATCAGTGGTTCAGTTCAGATTGTGGTAGCGCCTCTGGGATAACAGAGTAAAGAATATAAAATATTCTTTTTTTATATTGATAATTTTGTGATAATTTTGACCAGAGAAGAGAGGAGTGAGATGAACAACTGTGCAGACACCAAAGTCGGTGGAGAAGGAGGTAGAGGAGGTGCTCCAGGTGCTAGAGCAGGGATTCCCATTCAGACATGGTGCACATGATGGTGTGACAGGCTGTGCCCCTGCAAACTATGAAGGTCCATCGTGGAGCAGAGATCCATCCACAGCCCATGGAAGAACCCCACGCTGGAGCAGGTGGATGCCTGAGAGGAGCCTGTACTCCATGGGAAGCCTGTGCTGGAGCAGGCTCCTAGCAGGAACCTGAGAACCTGTGCAGAGGAGTCCAGGCTGGAGTAGGTTTGTTGGCAGGACTTGTGATTCCATAGGGGACCCACACTGGCGCAGTCTGTTACAGAAAGACTGTGAAAAGGGGCACATGCCAGAGCAGTTCATGAAAAACTGTGGTCCGGGGAAGGACTCACACAGGAGAAGTTTGAGTTTATGTCTCATGTGGGAGAGATGTCCTGCTGGAGCAGCAGTAAAGACTCATCTCCCTGAAGAGGAAGCAGGAACAATGTGATGAACTGGCCATAACCCCCATTCCTCATCTCTCTGCATCACTAGTGGGGAGGAGGTAGAGAATCTAGAACAAAGTTAAGCCCAGGGAAAGAGGAAATTGTGGGAAGAAATGTATTTTTATGGTTTGCTTTACTTTTCATTATCCTATTCTGATTTTGATTGGTAATAAATTTGACCAATTTCCTTAAGTCAAGTCTGTTTTGCCAATTAGAGTTATCATTGAATGACCCCTCCCCGACCTTATCTTGACCCACGAGCCTTTCACCATATTTTTTCTGTCCTGTCAAATTGAGGAGAGTAGTTATAGAGTGGCTTTGGTGGGCCTGGGTCAAGCCTTAGTCAACTCACCACAATGACATACGAGGAGCAAGCATAAATAAAATAAACAATTCTAATGGAAAATAGACAGTTTCTCACACCTGAAACAGAGATACAGGCTTCAGTCAGAAACTCTCAAATCATAGACTCACAGAATGTCCAGAGTTGGAAGAGACACATAAGGATCATTGAGTTCAGCTACTGGCACTGCACGAGACAGCCCCAAGTGTCACACTGTGTGTCTGAGAGCATTGTCCAAACATTTCTTGAATTCTGTCAGGCTGGTGCTGTGACCACTTCCCTGCAGAGCCTGTTCCAGTGCCCAAACACCCTCTGTATGAAAAGCCTTTTCCTAATATCTAGCCCAAATCTTGTCTGACACAGCTTCATGCCATTAAAGTAAAAATGCTGGCCAGAACACTGGCCACAGGTTAAGTGAATTACACAAAATCACAGACTTTTAAACCAAATGCCCCAGAGAAGACGGCCTCTCTTTGGCAGGCACAACACTGTGTAAGTGAAGGTAGCTTTATTCTGCAATGACTTCCAGAAGAAATTTTCCCGCTTTTTAATGGGGATGGACAGAGGAGGTAATGCCTTCCTTAGAGACAAAAGAATAACAGAATGACAGGCTGAGACAACAGTCCACCTGTACCACATATTACTCAAATTCTTTACTGAAGTCCAGAGGACTTCTGCATATGGTGGCTTATTGTCATGGCTGTTTCACTTTTCATGCCATGCTCAGACATTAAGCCACTCACAACTGCTCCTTCTTAAATAAACTCCAGAAGCCTTTGATCTGTTTTCTACAAGGCTTCCCAGCAGATATTGGCATCTACTTGATTTTTCAGACAACACCAGTGGAATGAGATTTATGAATAACTTCTGTCCTCTGAAGCAGTCTGGTTAGAAACAGCTGAGTACATGCCACTCAATGGAATACCTATGATCAGCAACAGAAGTTTATTTCCCTCTTAAAACTTCTAGATTTTTCAAGGAGAGAACCACTGCCAGTGTGGCCAACACATGAAAACTGACAATTTTACACTGAAGATCGAACTGTGGTTGACACTAATTTGGAAAATTTCTAACCAGATTAATGTGCAAGGCATCTTCAGGTGATGCTTAAAGTGGAATTTTAAAATTAATGCATTTTATTACAAAGTACAGGCATTAGCTTCAGAGCATCAGGTATCTGAGTTTGCACTATCACTCAAAAAATACTAAAAACACTGGGGGAAAAGTCTCAGGTTCTAAAATGAATTGCTACAGCACTGAATACTGCCAGTAGCATATTGCTGTGTCTCATATAGAACTGTACATGTAAAGGAGCAGTCTGAGTTAACTAGAAAATATGCTTGATTCAACACAAATAAATGAGAAACAGAACTATGTTTAATCATAACTATTTGAAAAAAAATCTAAATAAATAAATACCAAAAGTATTGCAAAATAGACCACAACAATTCTTTATAAAGAGATCTAATATTACAAAACCTAGACATCCAAAGATAGAATGAGAGGAATGTTTTTTTCTTCTTTGAAATACAGTGAAATATGCTCCCAGCCAATGTTTCTCAGCAAATAGGCTGACTGTCTTTAGCAAAAGGGCAAGGACTCATTTCAAGAGTGGTAGTATATGTAAAAGTAGGTAAATGACCTTCAAGACTCCATTTAAAGTTCAAGCTCATTTTCTTCCAATAACCAGTCAGACCCTAGGTCACCTTACAGAGGTACTCGTGTATTCCATTCTGTTTTCTGCAATGCATCCCATATTTTCTAGAGGAATTAAGTTTTAACCGGTCACCAAATTCATTGCAACATTCTTCAAGTAATTTAGGCAGATTATTATAAATGTTTATATTCATTTCAATTTGACCAAATAAAAATAGAACACTAGGTAAGATTTTCATTCATAATCCTTAAATTAATAAGCATCTGTAATGGCTGGAGCTTCATAGGCTAAAGAGAGCAAGACTTGATACTGACCTGACTGCAGCTACTCTGATGTGATTGATTTAAATCTTTTTCTTGTTAATAACTACACACTCTAGCCCTGAACAAAATCAGAAACACTTACTGTCCACCAGCATTCCCCACTCTTTTATGCTGCATGATGTTCAGTAAACACCTAACTTGACAACATTCATCAAACAGGTAATTAATTTTATTAGTGCAGCTGAACAGAATAGATTGAAAGCACACACACACAAGGATTAAATGGCCTGAATTCCAGATGGCTTCCTTGCTCCATAAAGTAACAGTATCTGCTGAGATGATCATAGTACTGTAGTTCTTTCTCCTTACCAAATACATGCAGTAGGAAATTTTCCTCTGCTCTTTTGTCATCTTCTTTCCTGCTCTCTTATTTCATGACCTCTGAGTTAATCCTTCTATTCTTCCTATTAGTGAGTTTAAGCAGGCAAACTTCAAACAGACTAGTGATGGGTCACAAGGTTTAATGGGCATGTAGATAATCATCTAAATTACATTTCTGCAGCTGATGGGCCAGACAGGCTTAGAGAGTAACTTTACCAGCTTTCACTGTTAATCAGCAAGGATTGTGTGTCTCAGTACATATCTGCCTTTGCCTGCCTCCCCGAGGGCCTGGGTCATACTGACTGATTAACAAAGGCAGCTGCATTAGCTTTCTTCTCCTGAAAAGTGTGGCATGGAGGCCCAAATGACTTGAAAGGCAAATGTGACCACAGCTCAAACACCAAGCACTCTCTTCTCATCACTGTGGAATTGCTGGCCCTCCTCTTGCAGGTTATGATACTCAGCACAACAGTTGTTGCCAATTTTCATGATCTGTTAACACTTAGGAAGCCTTATGCTAAAGGCTCTTCTTTCACATCTATTGTGGTATCATCAAGGGGAAAGTTCAACAGGCTATTTCACATTTTCAGATGAATTTGAGAGCAGTGTATGAGGTGAACCAAAACGAATACACCAATTGAACTGTCAATAATGAATGCCCTGGATTTCAGCTTTGAAACATAAACTGTAGAGGGCCAGGTAAAGAGAACAGTTCTCTGTAGGATACGGAGATTTTACAGCTACAGAAATAGCAATGGATCTATACTGTGAAACGGATTTTCTCAGCAAAGAAAAGTGTAACAAAGCCGAGTCTCTTCTTTATCATATATGGGTGGCTGTGTTTTGTTTTTCTACCTACCCTGATCCCAAAAGGAACAAGAGCAGTGGTGGATTGGCTTCCTGACTCTGGCAGAAGTTTGTCCTTCAGGTGTTGGACTCCTCTTGCATAGTAAATACTTTTCAATGACTCATTTTACTGCTCTTTATCACAAAATCAGACCAATTAAACTATGATTATCCACGCAAGAAGCTTTTACCCTCTTACTCAGGAGGAACATAGGCAGAAACCAGTAGTCTTTAGAACAGTAAAACCTTTTTCATACATTTATAGTACTGTACAGAAAAGAATCTCACAAGTGAGCTAGGATTCTATTTTGGTCATTCAATTAAGAACATTCTACAAGAAGAAGCTACTGAGGAACAAAGTAAAATAATATAAAATACTGACTTCCTTACTGAGTAAGTTACTGACAGCTGGAGCCACAGCATCCACGGCTCCTCCAAGCAGTACAAAAATGGTCAAACCTCTATACCAGACCATGAGACTCACAGCAGGATTTTGGTCATGTCCCATCTTCTTTACCAAAACAGCACACAGGGGAAACAATCTGGATTTCAAATATTCATTGTGACCACACAGCTGGAAGAGGTGACATCCTTTATGCAGTGCAGCATTATATCACTCTTCATTGTTCTATTGTGCCATTTGGCTGAATTGCAGAATTATACTTTTCACTTTTATTTTACCAAATCAGAATTTTATGACTATCATTAAAAGTCCAGACAAATTGCTTTTAAGACTTATTATGTCATTACTATAACGTATTAGACTTCCTTTTATATCTTCATAACAACCTACACCCTCTACTTCACTTTACAGCTTTGCAATGCCAGAATGCCAACAACAAATTTCACTAGCATCAAAAGCTGAGATGATCAAAGACCAGCAATTGTTCCTGGAGATGCAATAGGAGGTACACTCTTTTCTACAGACTAATTTTTTTCATCCTACATATTTAGAAATAGGTCTAGTTAGATACAAATTACATGGAGGTCAAAGGGAGTCTTTTCCTTATTCAAAGGGCTTAAATTAAGAATATTTTTCTTTTCTTTTACCATTATACATATCACAAAATTTGGCATAGAAGCTGTTACTAAATCCAAATGACAGTCTACTTGGAGAGTCCCAGAACTGGAAGAGCTGAGGTGGACAACTGTATAACTAAGGAACATGCAACCTTTGTGTGCCTCAAACGTGGCTCTAGACAGTTTTACCATGCATCTCTCATGATATGTCTAGGAACATGACAGAAAGTCTTGCAGAGTAACAAGCCCATGTACCAGAAACTGATATCCATTAACATGTACCTGGAATGGGCTGTGTGCCATGTAGCACAGGCACCTTGTTTGTTCCTTGTACTTAGACCAGCTTACACAAAGTCAGCAGAAACAGCCCTCTCACTCTACTGCCACATCAGCCTTTAATGAGTGCCACCATTTACCAAAATGTGTAAACAAGGCAGCAGAGAGCCCTGGTGTATCACACAATAGCTGGTGTATCACACAAAGCTATTGCAGTTTAACCTTAACAATAGCTTTTGTTTCAGTACAAACTGAAGTGACCATTTATAAAAACCTCACAGATTTACGCTCAACTTATACTTTGTAAATACTTTGCCCATTTGGCTGTACTGATTTGTCTGTGATTTATAAAGTGGCAGTCTGATCATGATTTTAATACTTTGTGTGCCATCATACAGTACAAGTTATTTCTAATTAATGAACTTTCCCTTCATGAATCAGACAGAATTCAACACACTGACAGACTGCAAACATTGACACAACTATTTACCCAAAACATAAGCTAAATATCTCAGTTCAGAAACTTTGGATGACCCCTTCTTCCCTACTCCCTTCAATTATTGTACTTTTAAATGTCATTGGATTTTCTGGAATTTGTATAGGAGAACTGCTTAACTCAAACTTTCAAGTTTTCATACTTATGTGCTTCATTCAAAGACCTGTAAGGCTTTATTGCTTTACTGAGCAAATAATTTTTAACTCCTGATATTATATAGTTGGAATTGGAAGCATCAAAAAATTATGGGCTTCACCCTACCTTCCTAATTTAGCCTAGTTAATGTCAGCAATTCAAATCCTGACCCAGCATGGTGATGGAGACAGATGAGCTAGCTTCCATTTGGAATCATGGAAAACCAGCAGCTGGCAGAGGGAGACAGAGTCCTCAAGTACATCATCTGTTCCTCTCCAGAGATCTCAGGTGCCTTCACAAGGTAATATCATCAGTACAACACAGAGCATGACTCAAGAGAACCTGCCTCTGCCTGCCCAGTGTCTGGTTCCAGCAGTGCCTTTCTGTAGGTAGAAGCACCCAGAAGGAAGCAGCCCAAATAGTCAGGCTGGGCCAGGACCCCACAAATGCTCTCTCTTGGCTGGCCCCAGGCTGAGGTGATTTGAGCATGTGGCTCCCCCTTTTCCCTAAAGGGCTATCAGTCCATCAAGCTATAGCTCTCTGCCTGAACTGCACCACAATGCAGCAATGCATGAAGAAATTATTGTGTAGGGCAAAGAGAGGAAGCAAGAATAAGCACAAAAAAAGTCTGTGGTATGAGGAATCTTTTGTAAAACTTACTGCTATCAGTTCTCTAGCAAAATATAAGTGATTCCAGTAGTGTTGCTGGACCTGTATTATATTAAAAACATCAAAAATAAGAGTGAAGAAGGACCATAACTGAAAATCTAAATATGTGGGATGACTGCCTGATAACTTAGCACAAACAAAAAACCACATCGCTGACAAAACCATATAAAATAGGTTTTCTGATAAACTCTTCCAGAGAACAGTGTTCTCCCATGAGCAGAATTGCCTACCCAGCATTTACTGTCATCTGTCTCCTTTCACAGCCACCCACAATGATTTGCTGCTATTATTTTAAAAGACATTTTAATCCTTTGATTAAAGGCAAGGAATCAGAAAAATCTGGATCTCTTCCAGTCTGTACTAACAGTCTGTCATGGGCTCAGAGTTAGCAGTGTATCTACAGAATCTGCACCCACAGCACTGTATCTGCCTCAGCATCTCCCCTGAAATGTCCAGCCATACATCCCATTAGAACCAGCAGCATTTTCTTCACCAGTTGCAATCATACATGTCACAGTTCAATTCCCTGACATTTTTAGTCATGCAATTATGGGTTTCTTCTTGGCTAATTTACGGGCAGATCTCCATCTTTTCTATCTTTAATGTGTCACGCACACTCATAGGATGGTATCAATAATTGTATGAAATGGAAGAATGGCCTGAGCACACAAAAGAATGGAATTGTTCTGTCAGGTCATTGAGGTTTATCTTTTATCACATTATCATATTTTATCACATCACAATGTCTATTAATGACATTTTACTGTGACAGCCTGACAGCAAAATAACACTTCAAGGCAGGAGTCACCTAATTGAGTATCTAGGAGGTTGGGATGTACTTAGTAAGACCATGCTAAATTACAAACACATAAAGGAAGGAAAGAATGGTAGGACATACTAAATTTTCCACTGCTGAGGTAGGAGGTGCTACAACCCACTCTAGTTGCATCAATAAATTCAGTGGTGCTGAAGAATGATATCACTCCGGACTTACGAAGTTCTTATCCACAGGAGTGCCAACTGAGGAAAAGGAACATTGGAAAAACTAAGACTGAAAGCTTCCTATGAAATTCTCAGTCTTCAAGGCATAATTATTATAGCAATTTAAAAACTTCTTCTGGCTAATGATTATAAACCAAATCAGTTTGTTGGTGTCACTATTGGCTTATAACTGTTGAATTGGTGAATCAGTATTCATATGGATAGTCTCAAAGCACTGGTGGCAATTTATCCATCAGTGATCCATGTAACACACCATTTCCTAAGTCAGTGCACTGTAATAAAGACAAATGTAGCTGCTGCTACATGGAAACATCTGCTCTCTTCAGTCTCTGACTGAAACTTCTGGAAACATTTCCTGTAGGGTGTCTGGTATTAATCTTGAATCACATATTAAACAGGCAACTTAGCTACATAGAGAAGACTAAGCACAACAAGTATAAAATCAGGAGTGCAAGCAAAATAATGTAAACTGGAAGACTGCAAACTTTTCTCTAGGCAGCTGGAGCCAACATGAACTTGAGCCTTAAAGTTTGGGCTCTGTAATGTGGTGTCCCCAAAGTACTGGAGAGTAGGATGATGATCCTAGTCAGGCACAGGCTACTGGAAATACAGAATAAAACTATAATTTTTTTATTCCACGCTCAGAGCAAGAGACACCTAAATAGAATCACATACAAACTCATTTTCACATTTCTTTCCATGTTATGTCCAAGTTGTGCCTATTTGCTCTATATGGGCTCTTCAGAGTGCAGTAGATGTCTCACAGAGAACACTGACTATGTGAACTCGTGACTACCAGATGATAGTACAGACTGTCTATGAAGTTAACGTTGTATATGAAAGATGGGCTTGACTTCTAGAGCATTACATTAATTCCTTCAGATAGTGGATCCATGCTCTGCTGTGTTTTTGGGACGTTTCCTTAAAGCAGCAGATGCTGGCTGCTGATAAAGGTGTCAGCCAAACAGCAACATCCTCATTCTGAGATACAAAAGGAGTTTAGTACAGAACTGCATAACTATAAAGAATATCCATTACAATGGTTAATTGTCCCTCTGACTCATCTACAGAATGATGTTTTAAATCATCACAAAAATCTTTGGTATAATTAAGAAAATGTGGTAAGCCTTTTCTCCCCAGTGGTATAGATGTTGACAAAGACAGAACATGCTGACTCTACAAAGTTTGCTCTGAGATACATACACTACTCTCTACATGAAAATTAGCTAAGTGTATTTATTATTTACAGTTCTTCCTTCTACATCATCTTAAATATACTTTTTTAGAAGCATCAAGCTGTGTAATCCACATTTCTCTTCAGTTTATACTTACAGTGAATGGTGATTTAACATCCCTTGATCTTTAAACACATTAAAACACCTTCAAGTAGTATTTTAGATTCTCCTCAGATGTTGTTTGACCTAAATATTTAGGAAAATTACTAAAAAATTCAGCAGTTTTATGCAAGTAAATTCATTCATAAGCATATAAGCAATGCCTGGCATATATAATGGAAAAGAATTCAGCTGCATGTTTCTGTCAGGACAGGTACTCAATCAGTATAATTTGGAATTGCTTCCCTGAAATTAATTGAACCATGTTGACATACAGCAGTTGAAGCTGTAAGACCTCAGCCTTCTTTTTCTGGCAGTCTGTCTCTATTAGCTCTCTATTTTGTGGCTTTCACCTGAACTGATGACAATTTAACACATGCTCAGTTTGCTATGTATTTGCTCCTCAAGGCTATGTGAACTTCACTTTGTTTTTCCTGGGAAGTGGGTTGCAGTCACACAGAACCAAAATAATTTATAGGTCAATAGCAATGCAAAAGTACTTCTAGTGTTTTGTGTGTTTCCACCCATAAATCACTTCTACAATTTTTGAACGTGAAGCTCCTGCTCATTTAAAACCAGCAAGAGCTTTAAACCCAATCTCAATGTGAATTTCTTCCATGAAGAAAAAAAAGCTGCCTTAAACAGCACCCTCCTTCTGTGCTCAGCAGCTCATTTCTGCCCCTGCATGTACCCCCTCTCTTGTGTTCACATAGAGAGAATGAGAACCTTATCCTAGAAATGATTTCATTTTTAAAGTTTTCCCATCTGGTTCATGAGTAGCTGCAGGCAGGGAAAGGGATGCTTAAGTTGGCATTGCTTCTGGAAAATAAGATTGTCATACTGTGCTCTCACCAGTGTTTCTGAGGAAAATTTAACTTGGCTATTTCAGATCAAATTAGTGAGATTTTTAGCTGTCCCAGCCACTCCCCCCTTGAAACGAGTTAGCATTCTGGAATGCACAATGGCTAAAATATCTAACAGTTATACCAACACAAATTTTGAAGGCTAAAAATTTTATGTCAAGTAGTCCTCACTGAATCAAAGCATCCTCTTTAGAATAACAACAACAAAAAATGAACTCAGTTTTTTTGACGTCTGGGGCATTTTTTGTGTTGTTCTCTGAAAAATTTAAAACCACTGAAAAAAGATTTCACCAGCTCTATACCTGAGAAGGCAGAAGAATGCAACACATGATTGCTCCTCTAATGGATTTTTTTTTCTCTAAAAAGGAAGTAAGCTAATGTTGCAAATAAGATACAGTCTGGTTGCTGATATAATTAGACTGTAGTTCCAGAGATGCACTTGCCATGCCATTTCAAGCAAGATACTCAAACTCAGAACTGCCAAAATGGTCATCTGCTGCTACAATAACCACTGCAAAACCTAGGAGTCTGTTCACGTCATTCACTATGACCTTAGGACAGACAAGACGTTTTTAACAGTGGTCACACTAAATCTTATGAAGCTAATGGGAAATTCCAAAGAGACTAGTGTGCATCCAGCCTGTCCTACTACAGGAAAAGTTCTCTGTTTCTCTCCTAAGCTGGTTGGTTTTTGTATTTTTTCTTGTTTGTTTGTTTGGGGTTTTTTGACATTTAATTATTTGCAAGGTTCTTTGAAATCTTTGCAAGAAAGTAGTAGGGAAAGAGTTAATACCTGTTTCTATAGTTGACAGTTTTTACGTCTACTGTCTGGTATGAAACTTCTACTGTTTGCAATGGTGATAGCACACAGTTTACAATGAAATGAAACCGTTTTATTTTCCTTTGAAAATGTATAACTTGAGCTGAAAAAAATTTAATTATTCTTATATCTTCCTGCGCAGAAAAAAGAAGTTTCTTCCCTTTTTTTTTTTTTTTTCCTGTAAGTCTTCTTCCTTTATAAGGAGTTTTCATCTTTACTCCAAAAAGTCTACACTGAAGTTAAATATAGTTAATATGCTAGTCTTAGGTCTTAATTGCTTTTTGCTCAGTGGAAGTTTAGTAGACAGACAGAGAAATAAACATGTTCTTGTAGAATTCTGTTTCCAGCTGCATTGCAGCTATTTAGTGTTATATAGTCAGCAATGCTATGTCAGTATCTCATCATAAGCTCTGTTGGACTTAAGCTATCAGGAAAAGAACATGATAAAAGGATTTACAAAAATACAAGAGATAATAATACATAAGAATAAGATGTTCTGTAAAAATCAGGAAAGTTTTTGAAGCTGTTCTGTAAATTAATTCTTTCAGACCTGCAAAGCTATAGGACAGCCAGAACATTAGCCCACTGCACTGCACTGATTTTGGAATCAAATGTACAAATGCACAAAAGAAAATGACAGAGAATGAAACACACTATGCTATAAAATATAGTATTAGCTATCCATTGCTCCCCATATAAATGCAAACTCAAATAAATAACTGTATTACTAAAATACAACAACAATGACAAACCAAACCAAAACTCACCCACAATCATGCAAGCAACCAAACTAACAAAACAAGCCATGTGGGAACAGCACACTGTAGGTACAAAGAGATACAGAAGTTCACAGGGTCAAAAAGGTTCCCTAAGCACATCAGCAGTTACTCTCCATGATTGCAACTAGGCAAATTATTAACAACCAAAGAGGCAGCATCCACACATTTCAAGTGAGGCATAGATCTGTCTGCATTTTAAAGATAATGGGCAGTGCACGAATGAATAAAATATTTTGTCCCTTATGACAGTATCTACATAGTCTGGAATCGTTCACTTGAGAGTGATGCTGATAACTCTGTCTTAAGAGCTCACTGGTTTTTCTGCTGACTGCCTTGGAGTCTAACTATCTTCCATATCACAGCTTCACAGGTGTTAATGAAATGACACCACTTCTTTCAAGGACACTTAATTTGAATATTGTCAGCAATTGCACAAAATTAAGTTCAAGCACAAATCAATAACCTCTCCACTTGCAGTCCAAACAATATTGTCAAAATGCAGAACACAGAATGAAAAATTTGCTTAAGGTGATATTGTGAGATAACAGTTTATCTTCCACTAATTTGGTTTCAATGGGGATATTACAGCTGCTATCAAAAGTACAGGAAACATTATTTTTTCCATTTTTAGGGGTTTCAAGGCCTGGAACCACACATTTCTCAACTCAATACCTCAAAATTAACCCAGGATTATTCAACTGCATGAGAATTGTTAGACTCTTGGAAACCATATCCCACACACTGTCTTTTTATTGTAAGCTTCCTCATAGTACCATCCCACAGTGAAACCTAAATATCCTAATGAGATTAAACATAAAAGAAACTGAGGGGGAAAAGCTGCTGGATTAAAATTTTAACTGAAGCCTTCTATGAGAAAACCCACACCACCATCAGTGGCCTTTCTCTTCTCATGTGTGATCCCGCTTGTTCCTAGTTAAGTGTCCAAAGGAGACTCCATCAGTTCACACTGTATTTCTCCTTTTTCTCCTAAAATAGGGTGTCATTACTAAGAGAACAAGTATTGATGCCACTAGTGGGGGTGTATCAACTGGCTCTGCAAGACTGCATAATTTTCTCTGGTATGAAGAGCAAAATGTAATGATGCTGTTTAAGACCTGAGTTTTGTATTGATTAAAAAAACATTCTAAGCAAAAGGGAGTACATTCTGTTCTAGCAAATAGGAAAAAATGCAGACTTTTAAGAGTTTTAGAATGTCATTTCTATCTCCAGCTCCAGCCTTTGTTTGTTTTTAAAGGCACTCTCTGATAAGTTTGCCTCTATCATATCTAAAAGTTGTTTTAGAATCTCATACTGTATCTTCACAGTGCTTATTAGATACCACAAGAATGCTTTTCATCTCGTTTTTACTCTAAACTCCTGAAGTCATCCCTAGCTCTGAACAATTGTACTAGTTCGAGGGTAGTTATTCAGAGAGGAGCAGAAAACCAAGCTCAATCAAAAGAAATTTCTAAAACACTTTTCCTTTTTATCAGTCTAGATCTCTTTGCTTTCACAGTGCTTCAAAGATTCATACTCAGTCTCCTAAATGGTATAAAACATTAACAACAGTGTAAACTCTGGTGTGGGAAGATATTGTTGAAGTTGAATTCCTACTCCTACACTCATACGTGTCCCAAATAAGGAAATAAAAAGAGCTTTCCTCACATCTTCCCAGGCAGTGTGTTCTCCTAGCAATGTAACTAGTTCAACTTACTGCTGTGCTTGTTCTCTTATTAAATCATACTTAAGATGTCAAGCAAGTTGCTGTACAGCTGAACTGAAATCTCAGGTATTATATGTGTTTATTTTTATTCTACTGTAGCAATTACTAGATGTAGTGTTGAGTCAGTGCAAATAGTAAGAAGATGGTCCTTGACCTTTTGAGTTTGTAAGAGAAGTCTGATAGAAGAGACAGAGAATAGGTGGAGGGCCAGACAACACCACAATCAGGTATTCAGGTCAGCAGTCAGTACACTACGACTACTACCTACATTTTCTCTGGCAGTCCTGATTTGCAGATTGAAATAATTATTGTCAACATTGAATTTGCCATCAACATATATAATCTCTTTGACTCCTGTTTTAAGCCCTAGTGGTTATTCTTCCACAAGAAAAACAAAATTCCTCTTGATCTGCTCCATCATATAAATGCTCTGCCTTCTACCACCCTGCTCTCCCAACCTCTTCTGCAGTATATGAAAGGAAACCAGGGAAAGGAAGCAAGTTTTGCTAAAGGATATACTAAGATCATCATACAGAAAATAAATAAAGTTAGGATTAGATATGTGACATGAACAAGCATGACAGTTTCAACACAAAAATTTTGAAAATTCTGCTTCCTGGTTACAGAACTAATTGTGACAAAATATATTACTCTAAATGGTCTGGAACAAACTCACCAATCCTTTTAATCTGCCCAAAATTCTACAGAAGAATATGCTGCCTGTGATTACCGTCTACAATGTCACTTCCCTCTTTGAACTGGCTGGTTTATATTTGCCCATCATATCAAGAAGCAACCAACATTTAGTCCTCAAACTTTGGGATACAAGCAGCTCTGATCCAGCGTGTGTTCCAGGTTTTCTCTCTTATGCATAATATTTATATCACTCTAGTTTCACTAACTGAAATCTTCACTGTTACTTTCATTAGCTTTCTTTCAAGTTTGTCTAATTTAGTCTGAACTCTCCTTTCCCAGCCCTTACTAAGCCATATGGGACAGACTCTGGTCCTTTTTTCATTTAGAAGACCCACTCCTTCCTAAGGACTACTATTTGCTGGGAGTAAACTATCTGCATTCCCAAATTTTTGTTTGGATAAATGTGATGTAAGCAGAGATCATCCCTTTCTTTGGAATTCTGAGTGAGGTTTTTTAAAATTATTGATCTAGAATAAGCAGTTTTCATTCATAAATTATGTAGCAGCATTTGTCTTGAACACTGTTAAGCAGACTGTCATCATAAATATCTTTCCTGGTAAAAGGATTTCCATGGCTTCAATGTCAGAGAGAGACAGTTACGACAAATTGTAAGAAAGCTTTGGCTGACCAAGGTAAGGATTAATTAACCTGGACCTCTCAAATACATGGTAATGGGTACTCATGCTTGGCTTGCCTTTTATATCCAAAATGTTGAATAAATGCTGAATTTAGTACAATCTCAACAAAAACCAGCTCTACATGAGCTTTGGCTTATTTATACCATGGAATGAGTGGAAACCAGCTATTCCTATTAATGTGTATAGCAAAAGAATGCAGAGACAGTACCTGCACAAACCCACACATCATATAGTCATCAAACAAAGGTAGGCTAGGGCGGTCCTCTCGATAAATTGTGATTTTGTAGCTGCTCACAACTTCAGGGTTGGGCTGCGAATCATCCGTCAAGAAAATGATGACTTTATTCAATCCAAGGCCAAGGGGGTAGTTAGCAACACTGTATGACAAAACAGGAAAGAAGTGCAATAAACACTGAAGAAAAAAGATTTACACACTTTTATCTATGGCTGCTAAACTTTACTTGCTCCTAGAGGCTGCTATTTCTAACATTTTCTTTCTCTTACAAAATACATGAGATTTTAAATAAAAACACTGCAAAATGGGATTTGTAAATATTTGAAGTTCTTTCAAGAAGGCAAAATATTGAGAGTGAAATGTGGTGAAAACAGTGATAGTGGCAAATATTCTGACGTGAAATCTGTGAATTAAATCATTAGGGACAATAATTCCTGGCAGGCCCAAATTTGTGATGAAGTCAACAGGAAGGCAAATGCGATCAGATATCTAGCTAGTGGCTGAAAATGTCCACGTGAAGAGTTCCCAGACAAGCTCAGAGTGACAAGCCAGAGCAAAGCTGAGCTGTGCTCTTCTTCCTTTGCCAGGGAAATAAATGCTGAAAGGCACAGAACTTGCACATGCAAGGCTTTTACTTTTCAGTGTCAAGAACATCTTGCTATTCTTTGTCATTTTACAAGGATAAAATCTTTGAGGTTTTCACATATATTCATGTTGACTGCCAAGGCAGTTAACATTAAAACAGCAAAAAGTTGGGGGCAAGAATGTAATGACAGTTTCTTTTGAAATGATAAATCAAGACTGATTTCTTATTGAAAATACAAGAAACATATTGAGCATTAGATCAGTAACAACTGCACAGACTTTCTGGTTAGAAGCAGACATTGTAGATCAAAGCATCTGCTTCAGTCAGTCAAAAGGTGGTCTGCTGGCTAAGCACCTCATGTCATGAAGCCAAGTTAGCTCTGAAATGGTTAACAATTTTTCTTCCCAGGTAAATCACTGTTCTTGTTCTCCCATTTATCCACTCGTTAATGGCTAGTATGTAAATAAGATATATGACCATTGCCTTCAGGAGGTTTGAAATAAAAACAAGTTTCTCAGTGTTGAACTCCGTCTTACTTTCCTGTGACTAATCTATTTATGTTCTGGGTTTTATGAAACAAAAAAAAATCTGGAACATTATTTCCAAAACTCAGTTTTTACAGTCATATTTCTTGCTCATACCTTGGCCCTTTCTTGTCATCAAGGTGTACATGGCGTTGACAGTTAGAAGGTTCTGCTCCTATCTTCACTGTCACCATGTCGAATGGCACTTCTGCATAGTATTTTCTGATCTTTGGATTAAACTGAGGATTCAAGTCCAGCTGTGGACTGGTGAAGATCTGTCTGATATGAGATAGGGTATCTTTATCTGTTCCAAGAAAGCATCAAAGAAAAAACATTGTGAAATGTATGAACATTTTGGAACAACATGCAACTTCTGGCAGATTGATTTTATGTACAGTGGCACGACATTTGATGCCTAATGGCTTTGAGACTCATAATCCTGCTGCAAAGTTTTAATGGAGTTTGTAATGGCACTTGAGAGAAATCTGTAGGCCTTGGAAGGATTTTAAACATTTGGTATTCAATCACTTTAGTCCTAGTCACAAAACTCAAAAGCCTGGGTAAGCCTTTGAAAATGGAAGGATTAAGGCTGGGAGATCTGTCTCTAGTTAACTGAAACTTAAAGAAGAGGTAGGCCAAAATTCATAACCTGCTTAGGTACCAGGCTGTGTACAGGGTTTATGTACAAGTGTAATTTCCAATAAAAATCAAAATAAGTTACACATACTCTTACTATTCATAAGAACAAGTCACATGGAGATACCAAGACCCGTGGGGTCATTTTCAGTGCAGCTGGAAGAATGTTTTATTAAAATTCCCATATCAACAAATTCCAGCTCCTTTCCTCTGTATGAAATCTCCACAATCAAACCCTATTTGCTCAAATGTATCCTTTATTTCATAGGGTTTGCCAAATTACTCATGAGAATAATTATTTATTGGCAACTTACTTATGACAAATATTTTAATCCAGCCTATTGGGTTCAGATTTACAGTATAACACATTCAAAACAGCTTTACATATTCATTAATATATATTTTAAATTGGGTACTTCAGAAAATATTACAGATAGGAAGCCCCTTTACTCTAATATCTGAAAAATCTTGTGGCTTAAAAGGCCAAAAATGATGCAAATATTTTTATTTCTATCTTGAAATATCTTCCCTGAGAAACAAAACAGGGCAATTTGAGAACTCTCTTGCATACATTAAAATTTGAAAGACATTCCAACGGAAGAACAGAATTTCAGCTAACTTTGTTGTGGAATAGAATCTTACACATTGACACACAGAAGGTATTTAAAAAAAAACCCTAAAGATGAGTATAAACATTTATCCATATACTGTATACCTCACTTAGAAATGTTGTCACACTATTAGCTTAAAAATGAGGAGGAATTTCAAAGTAAAATTAATAGAGGTATTTTTAAAATAAAGGACCATGCAATTAGAATAGTGATGCCAGTCAGCCAGCCCAGGAGTATTTCTGGCCTCTGTCTGGCACAACAATAGTTCCTGGAGGCAGCATGAGATCAGCAAGAGAGGGGACAGGAGGCTCAATGTGTAGCAAAAAATTTCCAACATAGAGCAATGGCTTCACATTTACAAATGTGCCCCTCAGATAATTTGGGAATGAGGAAGGCAGTAGAAACCTTTGCTATCACCAAAGAAAAACATATTTTACATCTCTACAGATCTTTAAAAATACTTTAAATATTCCTACAAGCAGGTATTTTAGAAAAAATCTTCATCTCTTAAGCAGCTCCTTAATACTCCATTACTGAGCTGAAGACAAAGCTTTAAACAAAGCTTATTAAACTCCAGACAAGTTTAAAGGTTTTTCCACAAGAACAAATGTATGCTGAGGTTATTGGAAAGAGTGGGGCAAAAGTCTACTGAAATGTGACAAGAGATCAATGAGTGCTGGAATACTCACATTAATATGCATGTACAGCAATGTTTAATTTTGGTTTTGAGGCTTGTTTAACATAATAGCTCATTTATTGAGTGTTTTATAAACATGCTTGCTACTTAAAAATCCTTTTCTTTCTCAGTAAAAGCCTACAGATATTCTATTCGCTTAGAGATCATGTAGAGAAACCCAAGACATTTTTCCAAGAAATTTTTTCAAGAAATTTTTTCCTTTGTGGTCTAGAAAGACCTTTACTTACCATAACTGCATTGTCTTTCTCCAGTCTTACTGGAATAATGCAATGCTGAAAGATAAACAGAAGCAGCTAATAATTTTCTGTTCTCACCCTGATTACAATCCTACTGAAGAAGCAACCATCTTTTACTTTTAAGGGGTACATTGTACTTTTATTCTTTACAGTGCAAGATCTTTACTTTAGGCTTGCAAATGCTGCTCATGGGCTCTACGAAGCAACTTATATAAGATAAGGAAGAAATCGGTATTTTATATGTAGTTAGCTAAGCCTTTCCAGCTGGAATGCAAGACAATGTGATCTAAATCCACACGTTATCGAAATAATACAAATAAGGAAAAACATACTGTATACAAAAGATCTTACTCTGAACCCTTACCTTCATGATTCTTTCTGAAGTCAGAAGGAACACTCTGCTTAGGAGTCATATTTTCTTGAGAAAGTTGCCTGTCAATTCAATAGCAGACATATTTCTACATGAATGGAAGGAACAGAAACAATGAAATATTTTGTAAAAATTTCTATATGGTATCCCTGGACATGGTATTTCAGTATTCTCCACAGAAAAATGAACCCTCTGGATTCATATTCCCAGCACTAGAGATATTACTTGAGTGAACATAACAAGAAACACATTCCATAATACACAGCAACACATGACATCAGTAGAAAAAAAAGAAAGAAATTCCAAAACATAGTTGCGTTGCTGGGAAAAGGAAGAGTCGATATAGCCAAGAAGAAAATTAACTAAACCGTATCTCTTAACTGCTCCTATGACAGATTTTTTGCATGTACTTGAGATTAACATTAGACATTGTTCAAAAAGAATTAAATAAAAATGAATGTCTGTCTCCAAGGGATTATCTGTACTGACATTCGCGTGAATTCCTAAACTGGAACCTCTATGTGTTTTGCTTTGTTTGCAATTTCAAAACAAATCCAGAGTGAGTGTGCGGTGTGCGTGTGTGTGTCTGTGTGTGTGTGTGTGTGTCTGTGTGTGTAGGTATACATACATAAAATCTCTGTGAAAAAAGACAAGTCAATCTCAACAAATAATCAACATGTCACTGGTGCCCATACTGTGAACTCTGCAGATTTATTTTTTCAAGTTGAATTTTGGTAGCATGGCAGAAAAAAGGGAGCAGGTTTCTCTTCAATCTTCTGGCAGATAAGGCCTTTTTGGAGGTCCATCATCATTTCTTGAAGTTTCACTTGTTTTCCTCCTAATGTTTCCTTTAAAAGCTCTCATAATGCAGCTTCTTCCTGGATACTGCAGTTTGGATTTTGAAGGACACAAAGCCACTGTCTTATGCCAAGGAAGGGAGGTAGCAGTATTGTTCTGTGCAATCATCCATGCCGAATGTTTCAACAGGAGCTTCTGAAAGCAGTATTGAGGTCAATCACGGAAAAAGATAAACTGTCCAGTGACAAAAAACTGTCCAGTGATAAAACAGATTTCTGCATTAACTCAATGAGATAAGGAAAGAAGCAGCTGGTAGATCTGTGTCGTGTATGCAGGAAAATGTAGTTCTGAGCTTGCAGTGTCTAGACACCACTCTAATTTCATGCAAATTCATTACCTACTTCAAAGAGGGCACTTAAAACCTTAGAGGGCTTGCTTTCCAAGTTGTAAATAATTTTGCAGCCCTCTTTCTCCTTGTCAAGGAAGCAACAGCTAACATTTGTCAAACAGTGCTGCATACAGGTAAAGCCTTATAAAGAAGGGCCTTGTTACCCTTGTAAAATCACAGCTCAGGCCTGCTACCTCGGCTAAGTAGAAGAGGACTATGGGAAAGTGACTCAGCCGAATTAGAGATGGAAAAACAAGTTATATAACCATTATGTGCTCACATCGTGGTGTATGGTGGTTGGCTCGATTCTGTTTGTTATGATTTAAAACTGTGTAACTGATAAAGGCCTGGATGCTCAAGAAGGCCTGGTTTTGCAACAAAGCAGCTCTCCTTTGCACCTGCCTGGGGACTCTGTGTCACTTTGCTTCGTACATCTGGCACTCGAACAAAATACATATTTTCTCTCTTCTGTTCCTTTTTGCTTGCCTGGTCCCAAACCCTGTTTTACTGTGAAAGCAACATGTCTTAACTCTAAAAAATTAAAATTCCCTGACTTTGGTTTAGTCACAAAACAACTTAAGAGTACGGCAGCCATCACAACTGCAAGGTCCCTGCTCACAAAGGAACAGCATGACCTGTATGAATCTCAAATCTGTAGAGACTGCAATTAACATCGGACAGCACAAAGAGACATATAATAACTATATCTGATTACAGCAGAGGAGCAAAATGTGATATTTAGAAATCATATTAGAGAAAGATACTCAGATTACAACATTGCCAGCAGGAATGGGGCAGTGATTGTCCCCCTGCACTCAGCACTGGTGAGGCCACACCTGGAATCATACATTCAGTTTTGGCTTCTCACTACATGAAAGGCATTGAGGTGCTGGAGCATGTCCAGAGAAGGGTAATGAATCTGGGGAAGGGGCTGGAGCACAGGCCTTATGAGGAGTGGCTCAGTGAGGTGAGGGTGTTTAGTTTGGAGAAAAAGAGGCTCAGGGGAGACCTTACTGCTCTCTACAACTCCCTGAAGTAAGGTTGTAGCCAGGTGGAGTCATTCTCCCACATAATAAGTGATAGGATGAGAGAAACCTTTCCAATATGAATGACTCTATGGTTCAGTGATTTATCTCTGCTGCAGCCTGAGCTTTTTAATCATCAGCACTATGAAGCTTTCCTTTGCCCAAGCTCCTTGCAATCAGCAGACTGAGATATGATGCAGTTATGAAGCTCCTCCTAACACTGAGGACTTTTTGGACTCCCTTCCTTCACAGGCTGTTACTCAAGAAAAGACATTTATCTGCTTGAGTGGCCTCCTGTTTACTAAAGTATCTTGGAGGTGTCAAGTACAGATGTGCTCTCTGCCTACACACTTTGCTTTAATGAAACTAATGCCTGTATGTCAGTACCCTTGGTGAGTGCATGCTTTTGAATGTACCTTTCAAAAGATTCCTGATGTGTACATCACAAACTATTGACTGTGAACCTGTTCTTTAGGAATCTCTGATTCAGCAGACAAGAAAGGCAAAAGAATGACAGTAGCAATAGTAATATAGCTCTGATGGTCTATGCAATCAGACATAAGCAATGAAGGACATGCAGAAATACAATATTTCACAAAATTATAATACAAAAAGTAAAAGAACTAGTCACTTTTGATGTCTCTGATGGATATGTTAGTTGTAAAAGGTGCAACTTTTAATGGGTCATAAACTCAAGATTGAGACCATTTCAATATTCAGTAGAGCTATGAATTTTCTTTCTTTAGATGATATGCAGTTCTCTCTTCAAAATAAACTCCATTTTGTAAAGTGTTTGTTTGGCTTCAGTCACAGAGTTTCCATGAGAGCACTGGGTCCTTAAGTGAAATACCTTGCACTGATTTTCAGAATTGAAATAAAAAAATTCAGATGCAAGAGTGGAACTAATTTCCTGGCATTCAATCCCAACTGTCTCTCTTGTTTCCTCCTTCTGTCTCTCACTCCTCCCATTCTAGGTGAGTGATCTTAGCCTTGTCTTCCTTTGTCATTGTCTTTTTCTGTCCCATAGTTCTAAGCATGTTAATTTCTCAGATTTTCCAGGTAATTGACATGACCAAGTTAAATTCCAAAAAAGTATTTTCAGCCCAAATTTAGATGCTTCCAGTTTGAACTAAAAAAGTCTTGCATATGAGAAGCTAGAACCACTTTTCCAAATACATCAGTTGATTCAAAAAAACCCACATTTGTAGCTCTCTGACCTGCTTAGGCCTTTGTCTTTTGCAGATATTTAAGGGTTAGCTTTACTCACTAATCTGATTCTTCCATGCTATCTGACACCTCATTGCCCCTATTCCAAAAGACAGCAGTTATGTATGTCCTAGTCATATTACAAGTATAAACTGCATACAGTTGAAAAAAGTCCATAAAAAGTGCTGACAATTTTTTTCAGAGTACGGGTTAGGTATAATATCTTATACCAATACATCTGAGGTACATTTTCACCTAGGCTGTAATTATTTCGTTATGGTTTGAGATGAATTTCTAGAGTTCTTCCTATTTCTGCTGTGGAAAGAATTCAGAGAGCTCACTAATACTATTTAAAGATTCAATACTTGTCATATAGATGAAATGAGTTAAAATATGTAGACTAGGAAACTTCTTTATATCCTGCCTTCTTCCTATGGAGTCATGATCAGTCAACAAAGTAATTGTATAAGACCTCAGTCAGAAGTCACTATTTTTCCCATATATTTCTTGTCTGCTTGGACAGTCAGTTATGCAATCACTAGATTTGATAAACAGAAACACCAGTTTTCCACAGTCAGAGAAATAACTGTTAAATAAATCAACCAAACAACCTGGCCTTAACTGAAGAAATTCAGAAGTCTTCTGAAATACAAACTCATCAAAGCTTGGAAAAAATAGACTAAATAAAGCTCAAAGAGGATGTATACCTGAGTTATTTGGGGAGTAATTATAACTAAGCTCTTTCTTCCTTGCAATTGAATATAATCATATGCATATCTGACACATACATCATCTTCACATGCATGTAGCAAAAGGAGTGGAAGATTCTGATTTAGCAATGCCAAAAAACATGGGGTTTTTTATAGTGAATGAAGAGAATGGTGTTATAAGCTTAGCCACTGCACAAAAATACAGAGCAAAGAAGTAGTTTGGCCTATGCCCTGGAGAAAGGTCATGGTACTTCTACATATTTATATACATACAATAATGTTGAGCTTGAAGGAAAAAAAGAGGCCAAGGGGCTTGCTTGAAGTGAGTGAGTGGCACAGCTTAGATTAGAACAGAAAGCTGCTAAAGGCTGGTATGCTTTGATATGCAAACCTAAATATTTCTGCAAAAGGGCAAGGCTTACATATGAATGCAAGCAGCTGCATCTTTGAGTTACTTTCCAGGAGTGGTGATCATAGTGATCAGAGTGGTCCATAGTAAGAACAATACTTTAGCACTTTCATGGAACTGTGCATATTTAAAACATTAATAAACAGTTACCTAGTACAGCAATAAAGTATAAGCTCCCCTTTACAGGAAAGCAAACAAACATACAGATAATTATTGATTTGCTGAAAGCCAGGCCCAATTCAATGAGGAACAAAATTAAAACTTAAGAAATCTTACAGATGACTTATATACTCACTACAGCATTCTCCCAGCAAAATGTACGAACTAATATCATTCACACATTCATCTTGAGACTCAGTGGAATGGAACATACACATTGTCTAATGTGCCTCTGTTCCCAAGTCCTTGTTTGTAAATCATAAATGTCAGTAGTTAGTATTGTATACATCTATATGAAACATCATGAGCTAAGAGATAATGAAAACAGAATACACATTTTGACATATTAAACATATAGTATACTGTTTTCTCCCCTTTTCCTTTTCCTTTTCCTTTTCCTTTTCCTTTTCCTTTTCCTTTTCCTTTTCCTTTTCCCTTTTTCCTTTTCCTTTTTCCTTTTCCTTTTTCCCTTTCCCCTTGCCTTGCCTTGCCTTCCTCTCATCCCCTCTTGTTCCCTTGTTCTGTTCTTCCTTTCCTCTTTCTCTCCTCACGAAAGTCAAAACTTGCCAAAAGTTCAGTGGATCTAACCTTACAATGACAGCATTTTCTTCCATCTTTTCACAAGGAGTTAAAACATGATTCTCAGATATTATGTCTTGGACTTGTCTTTTCTTGGACAGAACATTTGGAGCCAATCAAAATTTTTAATTATTTTGGAAAAATCTTCACCTGAAATTTTATATTTTCTTTATAGTTTTGCTTTTAATTGCTGCATAAATTAAGGCTGTCTTAACTGTGGGAAATGCCCCTAATTTAGAGTTTACAGTTGTTTAGAAAAAAATATACCTAATTAATCTTTCTTTAAAAAATTATGATACTTTTGATTTAATCCAGAGTCCTTCATATTAGATAGAGAAGCAAAACCTGTTCTATTTGGAAAGCTAGCTACTCTTCTAATGGCAGAATGGCTGTCAGGGCTCCATATGGGACGATGGACCTTCATCTCAAGGGTTGCAAATACCCCTTCATCTACTGAAGGATTAGGGTTTATGATGCTCACTGGAGATACTGCAATTACATAACTTGAGAAACTAACCTCAACATACGTAATAGTTATCTTACCACTCTGAAAGATTTGTGTGTGCCTCTTTATTCATGAACTGGAACTGCTGAAGGACACTGGAAAGCAACCAGTGCATAGTCAGGACTGAACCAAGCCGCCCCATTGGGTCTACCATTCGGTAAAGGTCGCGCAGCAACACTTGGATCTTGGGTGCAGAAGAAGGGAAAAGCTGAGAAGAGAGACACTGATTTGAGACAACACAGTATGGTATTTGTGGAGTGCAAAGATGTGAAAAACTATCAGAAGAGAGTATGTACAGCATTGGGCTGGTTATATATTAATGCTCTTTCCTACATGCTTAGAAAAGGGCTGTCATGCCCAGACTTGCAAATCAGGATTACCAGTATTGACATGGAAGTGGATCTCCTCTGCCTCTGAACTGGCTCTGAGGTTAGCTCAGCTGGTCAGAGTGGAAAGCTAATAATGCCAAAGTGACAGGTTCAATCCCTATATTGGCTACTCACTTAAAATTTGGACTTGATGATCCTTCTGGGCCCCTTCCAACACAAATAGTTCTATGAATTCCAAATCTATTAGCCTCAGTGCTTCTTCAGAAAGTGTCAGCAGTCTCCATCCTTAATACTTATCCAGGAAGTCACACAGAAATCCTGATATTGCAGACCCTTTATTTTCTGAATACTCACCATTTCCCTCATTAACTATGCCTATTCACAGACACTGATTGTGTTTCCTCCATCTGTATTCTCCAAAAATGAATTCAAAGCATGAATAAGAAAACATGATATATGCCACCTGCTTTTTTTTTTCTTTTTTGCCACTTTTTTTGACTCTCTGGTCATGATCTGAGTATTCTACTTTCCTTAGTCCTTCCACTCACTCCTGCTTTGCTTCGTTATCATTCTATTTTCTTACCATCTCAATAGTCATTTACATTGTTTTCCTTCTTTTCCTTTCCTTCTGTTTTCTGGTCTCTGTTTCTGCTTTAGCTGTCCTTTTCGGTGGAAGCTCAGCTCAAATACTCTGTTGTATTTCTTTATCAATTTTAAATTAAATTCAAATGATCCACCAAAGTAAAATCAGTGTTACCTCTATCTCCTTGCTTCCCTGCCCCTCCAACCTGATTACATGCGCCAGACACCAGAGAATGGTAATGAAGAAGAAATGTTAAGAGATTTACAAATAATATATATCAAATAAAACAAAACCCTGTTTATTTTACCAGCTCAAATCGTCCAAGACTCTTCAGCTCCTTTATGAAAGTAATCACTGAATTTATCTCTTCCAAAGAGAAACATTGTTCATCTTCTCTGTTGTATGTTCCATCCTGTGAAGGAGAGGCCAGCATGTTCTAGTGAAATCACATGGAAAGTAGTGTATTTTCATTAGACCCCAATCCCTTCACTGATCATAGGAACAAGTTACAGCAGCTCTCAGCTGGCCCTAACCTCAGCCAGCCAGCTCCTTGATAGATCATCCCATTTTTTAGGCTAGAATAAAGCCCTGGCTTGGTGTAGAAATGAGCACCTAGAAACTACTGGTCTCTGGAATATGAGCTGGGTAATTGTATCACTACATGTCTGTAGCTTTCTACTTTATCCTCCCATGAATTTAGAACCCATGACCCTGTTTTAGCCACATCTGTCCAAGAGGCAGAAGTTGCCTGCATAATTAAGTCCCTGTAAGCCTTTCAAGCAGGGGACTCCTCAGAAATGCATCCTTAAAAGTACCCAGATTGAGAGAAAAACTGCTAAATGAGATCTCAGCTTGCCAGAAAGGGTTTTCGCTAAGGAAGCAAAATTTATGCAGATTCTATAATTGAAAAAAAAAAATACTGCAGCTGGATCTTGCATTGAGAATAAGACACAAAGTTGTAAGAAACAAAATTTAATTCTGATACTCATGGATCTCCATGCACGAGTAAACCAATTCTAGATGAAATTGTGAAAACACACAAATCTGTATATTAAAAAAAGACTTTTTTAAGTAACAATAACTTAGCACCTTCATTAGTGAAAGTTAGGGAAAATTACTTTTTTAAAGCTTTAAATATATCTTCCATGCACAGCATTTTGAAAAATTACATAATTTGAGAGTAGAAATTTTACAAAAGAAAATTCAATTGTTCAATATAATGACAGTTTTACTCCCCAGAATATAATAAAAGATGGTTTTGATTAATAAATTTTTCATTCTATACGTTGGCACCAACAGTTTCAGAGTCATACAGTTTAGAATTAAATATTTTCAAAAAATAATAAGAAAAAAGTTGAAATGCACTACCTTGCTCACAGATGATCCATATATTTTTTGCAAAGCTTCTATGAAACTGGATGTTGAGGATTCATTAGATAAGAGAAATTTAAATGTATCTTCAAAAAGAAGTTCTTTGGAAATTTGGTCCTGAATAGTCAATTCATTCTCAACTTGAAAGTCAAAGTATTCATGCACCTGTTGGAAAAAATTATAAGAAACTATTGTTTGAATAACAACTTAAGTCTTCTCGTAGCAATAAATACTAAACTGTAACTTTTAAAAAAGGTAATAACAACACAAACTGACAGGATTATAAAACAACAAATGCTGTGCCACATTTTCTGTCCCAACTCCATACCACAATGTTTGCTGCTCTCCAGTGGACAGACTGCATGATTGCAGACACATGTGAAAAGTTTTTTCATACTTCATTTGAAATTGATTAAAATATAAAATGTCAGAGTTATGTTAACATAACTCTTTCAAAACTCATGCTAAGGGTTACTGCAGAACATCTGTTACTACAGATGAAAGTGTAAGTTTTGCAATATATAAACACAATTAACAAATTCATGGTTATGAAATATTGGCTAAATAAATTTAGTCATTAGTATAAACACAAATATAGCATCAATATGCATAAATTTTGTGCATACTACAATTTCCAAGTTATAATATTCAAAGTCAATGTTGCAGTAACTATCAATAGCTATTTTCTAGAGCCATTTGTTTTTTCAGAAGAAACTACTAACTGATTTACTATAAATTTATGGATAAGGGATAATGGTTAAAACTTCTATACAGGCAGGTAAACATTATGTTTCATGTTTAGTTTTTTAAGCTCTTCTGTAATTTTTTTTTTACAGCATGGTACTGATTTGTTATGACATACTACATTTCTTATACTAGCTAAATAGGTCTTCTCGGAGTAATTAAAAATATTGTCTTCATGGAATTTTAAAATTCTGCAAACGTCCTTTCATATGTGCATTTTCCCTATGTGTTTAAAGGATTTTTTTTCTGAAGAATGCAGAGATTGACTGCACTGTTATTACTAGACCCTTTAACAGATTTTAAGTGGGGTTATATTAACTAATTTTTGTTATTAATTGTATATCATAAATATAAAGAAACATTTTACATACCTAGGCATATGCATATTCATGTGTATACAAAGGTAATGAGAACAGCTGGAAAGCAGTACAACAATTGTTTCAGGAGGACTGTTCTGAGGCAGAAGTGATACAAAAACTGGCACAGGTCTCATTTCCCTGGTTTTAAGAGCTTTATGGATCATCCAGGAAGAAGGCAATGGAGTAAAAGCAGGTAATGAAATGAAGAAGTACAATCCAATTTATGAAGAAGTTTAATTTGTATTAAAAGCCAATCGTGGTTTTTTAACTTCCTCCACTCGTCTTTGTTCTGTCTTATTTAAGACTAACTCCACTTTCACGCAAAGCTTCCTATGGATTTTGTCTCACTGATATTCCTTTGGGGTAATAGTCTTTTAATGTAAACTGAAAAATGTGCACATTTTGATGGTCTGGCGAATTTCCCCACAGGAACTCTGACTTTTAAAAACTAGTTTCTTCTACAGAAACGCTCCACAATCAGCCAAAATTAATATTAAAGTATTTGTAGATTTCTTAGACATTTGAGGGTACCTATCAAAGAGGGTTTTCTGCTGTGTTCTTGCTGTAATTTTTTTTGAGTGAAGCAATAATTTCTGCAACTTTCTCACCTTAAGAACTACTGGGTGTATGGACATGTTGAATCCAATGTCAAAGGTTAGCATTTGAAAACATTGGGTGCATCTGAAATACAACATAAAAGAAATCAGTTTCAGTGAGGTTAGGTACTGTTGTGAAATATATAATCATAGAAGAATTTAGGTTGGAAAAGACCTTTCAGATCATTGTTTCCAATCATATACCTAGCACTGCCAAGTCTACCACTGAACCATGTCCCTATACACAATGAAATTCAATACACACACAGGTCCAGAGAATACATGCAGGAAAACATACACACATAGGTCAAGAAACAACAGACTGTGACACAGACTAAATAAATTTCTAGGAAGAGACAGCAGCATTAAACATGGAAGGAGTCAGATTGTGAGGTGATGAAAATAGTGCTATGTAAAATTGTTTTTAATGATTGACAGAGAGGGAGGTGAATTATGCTGAAGGAAGAAATGCCTTTTAAAGAGAGTGAATGAGGCTCTGCAAAAGCTTTGAAAACATTTAGAGGGGAAGAGATGGTGAAACACTCCAGGCTTCGTGAAGCCAAAGAGCTCTGCTGCAGCTATGGGGATGTTTGGAGGCATGGTCCAGGAGTAATAAACAAGTCTTGTGTTACACAAACAAAATATTTCATTGCATTGGTCAAAAAGAGGTTTTGGACCACTGTCAATATACCTTCATCATCATTACACTCCTCCCCTCCTTGCTACCCTCTCCACTCACAATATAAGCTTTATTCCCAACTTGTGTAAGTCAAATGAGCTTTACATTACTGCTACTGAAACACCTGGTTCTCAAAATAGCTTAAACACATAAATTCAACAAATAGTAACTTATTTAGTACTTATCATAAAAATGTCAGGGATGGGACATAACATACATAGAACAAATATTAATTTTATTTAGTAAAAATATTACATAATTACGGTTGATTAATGTGTAAGGATTATAACACTAATACTGATGATTACACACAGAAATGTGATTGTTGTTGCCTAGGTGTATTTCATAACGTACACTTCATAAAATATCTTACAGTGTCTCTTGCTCAGACTGCCTGTCAGAGCCAGATCTGAACAATCTGAGCTACTCTAGCATTAAATATTTGACATATGACAGAATGTTCACTGAAAGAAAATGCAGCTTTATGTTAGGACTAGCCCAATTATGAGCGATTTCTGTTCATTTGTGCTGCCTGAAACACTTCATTAGGACAGCATCTGGTCCTAAGTACTCATCATAACCTTTACACAAATTAGAAACACTGTGAATATTGAAGAGCTGGACTCCTTAAATGCAGCATGTCCTTACTTTATAAAGACGAACAAAATAGATAGGAAGTTTTTATTTTAAGATTCTTGTATCCTCTACAATTTTTCTTCTGTTCTAAGGAGCTATCTTGACACTAATGTTACAATGACTACTGCAAGTCACTTACTGATTGAAAGAATTTGGTCCTGAGGCAGATGATTTGCTGAAGACCTCAGTTACAAGTAGAAGTTTGTTTATAGCCTCCTTCATGTTGTTGAAGGCTTGTTGGGGAGAACTGTTTCTGAAGAATATCTCAAAAAACCTTTG
Source organism: Cisticola juncidis (assembly GCA_013400215.1). Lineage (NCBI taxonomy): Eukaryota > Metazoa > Chordata > Aves > Passeriformes > Cisticolidae > Cisticola > Cisticola juncidis. The sequence continues at coordinate 15,957 of VXBR01012241.1, read as the reverse complement.
CAGCTGTGAAAGAGAATACATACATTTTTGGGCATTTACAATAAATTAGTGCTTAAAATCATAAATTAAAAGCTGATAGAAATAAAAATTGACTTGGAATATCATCTTCAATTCTTATTCATTTGTACAATAAAGTGGAATGAAAAACTCCACACAGCATACTAATAGAGAATGACTTTCTATTTACAAATGAGTTTATCCGAAACAAAATCTGTATTAATGGTTTAGAACATTATTGCTCAGAGTCTAAGTTTACTTTGATAAAACCTTTTGCTGCCACCAGTTCTAGGCAGACTCACAAGTGCTTGTATCTTCATCAATGGGTAAAAGCACACTCAAAGTGAAAGCCTTCTCTTTCCTTAACATACTGTGCCAAGGGTATCCCATTTGACCGTGACTACAAATCCATAACTCTGGTCAACAAGCTCTAAATAGAAGAAGGATGTTGGAAAAATGATCGGCCACTGCAGCCTGTGTTTTGACGAAACTCTCCATATTCTGTGGTTTTCAGACTCATGAACCCTCCCAGTCGTATATTTAGTGGCCTGCACAGCACTGTCCTCAGGTGCTTTCAACAATCATGTAGATTCACCCCTATCATCACTTCAGATATAGATTCAGAACAACTGGAGTAGCACAGAGACCCAGTGAGGAGTGAGACATAGGCAGGTTTTGTTGTATCAGAGTCCTCAGTGCTAAGAAAGGGGCTGCCTTTGAACCATATTTCCATTAGAGTTATCATACAGCACAGAACCCCCTTAAGGTCTGAGCTATGTAAATCTGTTAGATAAAATAGTAGTACTATATTACCAAAGAGACACTTTCACATTAAAAAATTACTATCTTCACAATTAAAGCATGTAAAGTATATACAGAACACATTTTGTATTAACATTAAGAAAGGAAAAATTTCTGATTATTTCTGGGAATTTCTCTACTACATTTATTTAGAAATGCTAGTATATATTTTCTATTACCACTCACTTATACATGCCCCCATGGGTAATATAATGGAAGGATGTAGGCTTTTGTAGAAAACCTCCTGAGGACTGCTATGCTTGGCACCTCTCCATCTGCCTTGGACTGCTACAGCCATGATGGGTTAGCCAAGCCTGGGCCTTGGTAGAAGTCCTCAAAAGAAGTTTAATGTGATATTTTGGCTCCAAAGCATGATTACAGAACCCCAGGGAGCTCTGGAGGTCATCTGGTCCAACCCTCCTGCTTAAGCCGGATCATCTACAGTTGGTTGCCCAGTATTGTGTCCAGAAACCTTTTGAATACCTCCAAGGATAAAGACTTCCACAACTTCTCTGGGCAACCTCTGTGCCAGTGCTTGGTCACCCTCAAAGAAAAAGTGTTTCCTGATGCTCAGAAGGAGCATGACATGTTTCTATTTGTGCCCATGGCCTCCTGTTCTGCCACTAGGCACCACTGAAAGGGAACTTTGTCTTCTTTACTGCCTCCCTTCAGCTATTCATACACCTTGATGACATACATCCCTCTGGCCCCTGAGAAGCTTCTTCAAGCTTAACAGGCCCAGCTCTTTCAGCATTTCCTTGTATAAGGAATGCTGCAGACTCTTAATTACCTTATTGTTCCTTTCCCTCTGGACTTCCTCCACGTCTCTCTTATACTGGATAGTGTAGAAATGGACACAGTACTCCAGGTGTGCCACAAGGGCAGACTGCTGGCTGATGGTCAGCCAGGTCCTAGACCCTTTCCTGCAAGCTGTACCCCAGAATATGCTGGTGCCTGAGGCTGTTCCTTCCCAGGGGCAGGACATTGCATTTCCCCGTGTTGAATTGCATGAGGTCCCTGCCAGCCCTTATCTCCAGTCTGCTGAGGTTCTTCTGGGTGGCAGAATGATCTTCTGATGTATCAGCCACTCCTCCTAGTTTTCTGTCATCACCAAACTTGCTGAGTACACACTCTGCCCAATCACCCAGACATTTAACGAAGATGTTGAACAGGAATAGACCCAGTAACGATCTCTGCATACAATGCTAGTTCCTGGTGATGTGCTATGATGCATTCACTGTGCTGACACCAGAACTTCCAGCATACTTCTCTCCACCCTAGTCCACAGAATTTTCTAGACAGTTTTGGAGTCTCCCCTTGTGAGCATGAATACTTTCGAGCACACTGGTCTGCACTGGCACAGATGAATGGCTTTCACTTCCTTCAGGTAGCACATTGCAGTTAAATGTGATAAGCACTTTTCGATTTCCTTTTTAAAAAATACTGTAACACTGCTTACAGCCAGGCATGGGAGATACTTGAACATGCAGCTAACATTGATCCTCCTTTGCTTTTTGCTCTCTTCAGTTTCACTAACTCCATCCAGTTGCGCTGGTAAATAACTGAACGGTAGGAATTTGGTCAGTTTGCCTTCCTGTTCTTATCACCTCTGTTTTTATTTCTGCAAGTGGTTGGATTTCCAAGTTTTACTGACTAAAAGAATTGTGACCCATGTACAGATCTGTGCTGAAGGTTTATAGTGCCTGGGACTTATGTTCATCTTTTTCGTAAAGCTAGTTGAAATGCCAGTAGGGAAAAAATGGCAACAATATATATGGCTGAAGTTATAAAATTAAACTTCTGACTGCAGAACATGGTGAAGCAAAGGTTACACATATAGCCTCAACTCTGTATATTTGCATGATGCTGAAATCTTGAATTAAATCACACTATATTTCCATACTGTAGAATGTTTGTCATGTCTACTGCAGCCCCATGAGCCTCTTGGGCAAAGGAGCCCTGGATACATTATTTGGAGATTACGCAGGTCCTCACATCACACTCTATTTCATCTCCAAAACAGGCTGAGTGGTACAAAGATTAAGAACAAGAAGCTCCACATTTTTCAAACAAGTTCTGATTCAGATTCATCTTCAAGTGAAGTTGTTCCACTTTAGTTCCTTGTTCAGGACAAAACCAGTTAATTAAACTATTCATGTGAAATAAAGGGAAAAAATTAAATTAAGGCTAATCTCACCAAGGTGGTTCTTCAGCTGAATTTTGCAATTATTTCCATCACCTCTGCCAGATTCTGTGCACAACTTACAATCCCACTACTCTGGCTTTCATCTTTTCTCTAATTTCCTAAATCTCCAGTGGGTATTGAAGGACTAAGTGAAAAGATGTGCTATTGTGCTGCACAGGGAACATAAGGAGTTGAAAAGTTTTATAAGGAGAGATGGGGATTACTGGAAGGAAGAGCAAGACCACCATTAGCTCTTTTCCTCTCTCACCATCAATCAGTTCCCAAGCAGTTTAATGCAAAGGGTATATAATGTATATATTTCTAGTAACAATTGATGAAGAGAGGCTGGCTAGACCTACTGATACTCAGAGCATGCTGTTGGCTATAATAGTGAACTGTTGCCATCAGAACAGGCATTAAAATAAAATTGGCATCTCCACAAAACTACATTTTAGTTACAGCTCTCCTTAGCCAGACTAGAAAAGAAACATTGCTTAACAGGTTCTCATTAGAGGATATCAGGTTTTAGACCAATGTTTATTCTAAGCCAATGGTTGAAAATAAATATTTAGTCAGGCTGGTTCAGGACCAATATAGTTGAGACGAGTACTTCAGGTTCAATTCCAATTCATTAAAAAATCCTTTTTAAACAAGTTTGGGTTAGGTTTGATTCCAACAGATTCTACAGGATTTACAGCAACAGATAGGAAAAATTTAAAGCGTACGGATTAAGGGTGATTACGTGAAAATCTCAGCAACCTCAGGTTTTTCTGAGTGAATAAAAGTATATAAATATCTGTGTTCAATTGCAAAATACTAAAGAGCTGTAAGTTTCTTCAAGTGACCACCACTGGTGCTGATCCTCTCATTTTCAGAGGAAACAGACTACTTGTCCAGCAAAATGCACCCTCACCATTGACAGAGTGTGGTTAACAGAAGCATCAAACAATTTAAAGAGAAGAGAGTAGGAAATACTGCTGGCAATTACAGGAACCTAGTCTTGGAGAAATCTGACCTCTGGCTGGCTGATTTTTAATCAGAGGAATAGGGTTTAAATTTTAGTAGGCTGTAAGACTAAATGTAGACATGCACATTTATTTTATACAATGACATCATTATACACAAGCTTCTCAGAAGCTTGAAGGTGTTCATCCAAATGCTGGACTCATACAGTTGGAGGTATGTTCCAAATATTTATGTAATGCCTTACAGAAGTGTGCAAATGCTGTCAAGTTACATGGATCAAGTACACATTTTCTGTAAAGGCAGAATTAATGAGAAATACACTTCAGATTAGTTTAAACTCATTGACCTTTCACTACCCAATAACTTCTTGTTTGAGGAAAAGCCACTGGGAAAAAAAGGCCAACTCAATTTTAATTTTATGATGCATTTTTGTAACCCATTTTGACATCCAGTTTTTAAAATCTGCAGTCATTAAAATCAGCCTTATAATCTCAATGACACAGATCCCTTGGGCTCCTCAAAAATACACTGAATCATCAGGTGAAGGTCTGACACATTGAAAAATTGCAATTTAATTGACAAAGGAATTCTGATTTGCACACTTCATGCAGAGAGTCATGGAGCCTGAAGAGTGTGGCACTCACTGGGCTGAATGTCATGATGACTGTACTAATTCCCTCAAGAAGATTTTCCTTGGGCAATTTTTTTGCAAATTAATTTCTCAGGAGAGCTGCTGGGGCAGCCTGGGGCAGTTACCTGAAGGGTCAGCTGAGGATTGCCTGCCCTGAGAGAGAATATAAAACCAGACTGTTGTGATCTTTCTGAGATTGTCTTCTAGCTCAATGGTAAACGATCTTGCCTCCCCATGAAACAAACAAGACTTTCCTTAGCTCACATTGGGGATGGCCATAAATGCAAACTTGGAACGCCTTCCTTTACTGGCTGCTCTGATTAGTTTTCTGTTGGTTGTAACAGGCGTTCAGAGACACAGCTCACATGAAGACAATTCACTCAGGTGCCAGTATTGTAGAGGAATCCTAGACTACAAGATTACACAGCTTATGTCTATGTACAAGCTAAATGTCTAGGTTCCCTTTACACCTCACTGCAGAACACAGATGCTTGACAAGCATAATTTATGCCATTCTGAAGTAGCTGTCTCAAAACAGTGACATTAACTGCAATCTAAAATTGCCTGGTTCCCCTGGGGAATCCAAGTGAGACACTGAAGACTGATAGGAGATCTGTCACTGCAGTGCTCATACAGCCTGCCCACGGACACCACCACCTGTGTGCCTGTAATATGCAGAACTGTCTGGGATGATGTTTGACCAAACTTACCATGACAAAGAGGAATGTGACCATCAGAAGTTAAACAGTAACCAGGAAATTACAAAGTGACTTTTGAAACAAAGAAGTAGTCAGCTTGGGAAATAACAGAAAAGGAGCATGAAAATTTGCAGCAGGGGAGAGACTCAGTGGAGAAAGCAGCAGCCAAAACCTGGTCAGGCACTGGCACAAATCAGCCTGCTGGCACCACAGCTTCTGCCTAGACTGCAGGGAATACTGGGATGTAAGGATGGGCACAGCTCCTGAGCGGGTACATGTGAAATGGACACCTGCAGAGCAGGGGCCCCCACTTCTCCAAGAAGTGCAGAGGTGCACAAAAGAAGGGAAGCTGCATCCCAGGACTGTGTCTATAACCTGTGTTGCCTGTGAGATAGAGGCTGGATAAACATGGGTGAATGAGCAGATGTCACTAGAGTTTCAGAGAGTATTTACAGAAGGATGTTTAGAAATGTACAGTGTTCAGTTAAGTGTTTTAAGTGTCTGGCATCATGATTTATCTCCTCTGTTACTGAAATTGATAGAAGGTATATTATAATTACTGGCTGCCAGTTAATTGTATGTCATCAGTTTGACACTTCTGGGTTTGGTTAAGCAATATGAACTCCTACGTTTTTTCCTGTAACAGTAACTCCCCCTTGGAGGCATAGATGAGCTCTGAACCTATCTTAGAGGCAAGGAGGTAGAAGAAAAGAGACCACTACCGAGTAATTCAATGCAAATTTGAGGTTTACATTTTGGGATTTAGAACATCCTACTTTACAGTATTTGTATGAATCGATTTTGAAAGACTTTGCTGGTTCCCAGCAGGAGCCTTCAAAATAACATACCAGAAAAAATTATCAGGATAAGAGTTGGAAAGTAAGGTTTATGTCTCAGGGGTGAAAGCATGACCTTTGGTTTCAAGAAATTGCCCTTCCTGAAGTAGCAAAGGGCATCCTCTCCAGATTCTTCTGCTACGTACTGGAACTGTTGCATTCTTTCTGATCAGCTGGATATTCAGGCTCTCAAGGTCTTACAGTAATTGCCTCTTCTTGAAAATAGCTTGAATAATTCAATAAATCTCTAAAAACTTTCAACATAGGCTCTATTCTCTCAGTTCAACTTTGTAAATTCATTCTTCTTACTGGATCTGTCTTTGGTAAAATTTCTTCACCATGTCCAAATACTTTTGGGCATAAATTGTTCATAGGTATAAAAATACTGGTTTACACATAAACAATAATCTCCTTGATTATATTTATGGTAGTATCTAAATATCTTAAATGCTTGCAAGAATAAAAACTATTTCCATATAGAAGGCCAGAAAGAAGCGTACTTAGCAATGAAGATATTTCCAGTATTTTCTGCCAGCACAGATGGACCTTTCTACTGACCAGAGCACATGGAAATAGTCAAAGGCCATGTAATGGGAGAAAAATATACCCATGAACCATGTATGAATGATTCCAGAATAAACCACAGAGAAAACAGTTCTGTGATTTATCATAATTTCATTGCATTAGCTTTGGGTAGATCTGTATTCCACTCCTTATTTATTGTTATGATGTGCCCTTTCTCTGCAGCTCTAACATGGCACTTGATGAAAGGGGAAATCACATTAGTATCAAACTATTTTTACAGTAAATTTCCCACTTCTGTGTATATTTTTTATTACATATGATTTTAAAAAATATGGCATTAAATTGTCCAGGAAAAAAAATTGTTCACAAAAAACCCCAACATCTTGCCCCTTAACACATTCATAACTTAATTACATGGAGAAGACAAGGCCATCTGAGAAAGATTTCTTTTCTCTCAAGTTCCTTGCTCTTAAGACTAAGTCCAAAAGCAAAAAGCCACTGACCAGCTTCAGCAACCATGAAATTAGTCCTTTTGACTGAGATTGAACTAAGAATGGTTTCCCAACTCAGGCCTTTCTTAGAGGGAAAATAAAGGAGATTTATTAACAGTATTTCCCAGGTTGCTGTGAGAACCAAAAGTGTATCAGCTTGACTAAGGGAAGATGGATTCCAAAAAAAGGAAACATGAGAAGAACCAGGATAATAGCAAGCAGGTCTAGGAAAGCTGGAAGCCACAGAAGGGCATGCTTACAGAGCTGACTGGATTGAACAGCCAAAGCAAGAGGATATGTGAACTAGAAAAACACCAAAGTGCTAAGGGCCAGGATAATAGTGTAAAAACTTATGACACATCCACATGTCATAGAGGACAATCAGTCTCAAGCTCTTACTTAGCTAAATAGGGATGTTCAGAATGAGAAAAGCAGAAAGAGAACTACAGAAAGAATTTTATTTGTGCATTGCATAACAAGCTGACACACACAAAGAAGGAAGGATTCCTTATTCTTTCTTTTAAGACAAGAATTAAGGAGATGAAATCAAGTCATATTTAACTTTGCTGAAGCTTTAAAGCAAATACTCTTTCTCAAGCAACACATAAATAATCTGTACCCCAAATCTGAAATGTATGAGTATCATTGCTCGAAGATATTGCTAAGACCAAAAGCATTCATGAATTTAAAAATCTAGTAGTGAATTGCATGCATAAAACCCCATTGGAGCTTATTAAACATCAAGACATATATTCTACTTCCAGTTTTGTGTTTCTAACCCCACAGGTTACCAGAAATAGATACAGTCTGCCTAGGGACCACTACCACTTTATGTTTGTCCTGTAACACAGTTTCGTGATGCTCTTTTGACACTCACAAATAGCAGTGCATCAGACTAAGCATGTCTTTGGTCTCCCCCAGTCCATTATTATATCAGTGAAAGGAGAAATTATAGATACCACGAGGAATGAAAACAGAGATGGCATTTATATTATGCTTAGTCTGCCAGAAATAAGAGTATGACAGCATTCTAAAAGAACCTAATGAACAAATTTAATTTTAGTCTCACATAACCCTGAAATCTAATTGATTAAGAATTGATGCTAATTTTTCTTGTGAGTTTGCTCCTGTAAGTGACAGGGCAACGATATGAAATTAAAACAAACAAACAAAGAATAAACATAAAACAAAGGGAAAAAAATTCCCAAGCCTTTCCGCTTTTTGCAAGCATGTTTCTCTTTATCTGTATGTATGTTTTCTATCTCACTTAAAATACGTGTGGTTAATACTTCAAGTAGTACCAAAGCTGGCCACTTGAGGGCAATACTGCAATTTAATTTCCACCACGCTCGTCTCTCCGCCAGACCGGCAAATCAGATTAAAAGATGGATTTCCTGTAAAGGTGAGGGTCCAGTTTTACCTGCACGTATGTTAAGTAGGAAAAAAAATTTCTATATTTGGAAACGAACTTCCAAATACTTAATACAGAAAGAGAGTTTCAGCAACAGTTATAATGGCTCACACCACAGTAAGTTTAACAGCAACTGCTTTAATAAATTATACTTACTACACAACTGGAAAATTACTTAAAAACAGAGTTTCATCTGAGCCCATCAAGGGTTATGCAAGAACAGCAGTCAAGGAATTCAAGTCCAGGAGGCACCTGTCTATTTTGGATGAGCAAAAGGATGATGAGCCATAGCAGGGGCCATGGAAAATTGCTGACAGCACAGAAGAGCCTTCCCTGATGATGCAGGATGGGGTACTTCTGTCTACAAAAGTGCATCCCTTCATAAAGCACTGGGATCAGGCTGGGAAAGGTTAATGGCAGGGCAAAGGAAGCAGTTCACAGTGTGTTAAGCCTCGAAATAATTAATCATAAATTACTGGTTTGTACACTGGCTTCCATAAAAGAGATAATTATTCAGGGATCAGCATTCTTCTCAATACATATACATAATGTCGATTAACACAAAAGGAATTATTGTATACATTGACAGAGGCCCCTTAACTGGTACAATATGCAAAATACAAAGCTTCTATTTTATTAATAATTTTTCAACACACAGATGGTCTAAATATGCGGTTTCCAACTCTCCTCAAAGAAATAGGGCTATTACACAGCTCTCATATCTAAACATCTGTGTGGCAGAAAGCCATTCTCTCCCCTGCATCTCTTGCATTTCTCCATGCTGGGCCCAAATCTGGAGCTGCACTTTTGTTACCCCTTGACTGCACACAAAAACCTCATGCCAGCTCAGGATTTACCTTCTTTTTCTTTCTGAAATGAAATACTAAAATATGTATAATCCAGAGAAAACCTGGCAGCTGGTGAGCAAAACACACTTGAACTCTTCCTGAACTGCCATTTGACCAATGCTTATTCAAGGAATCATTCTGAAGCCATGCCACTATGACTATAAAAAGCAAATATGTATTGCAAAGATCATGTACAATAGTTTACTATCAAAAAGGCAGTGGGAATGCAGTATTATTTAATGAAACTCCTATTTTTTCTTCACACAGTTTTTCTCAATCATTGATATCATATAGCTACCTCATCTTCAGGTTTCTTTAAAAATCTCTCTTTCATATATCCCATATTCTAGTAACTCCTAGAAACCATAAAGCATTGTTGTACACAGGAGACCAAATTTTAAACATATTTAACATATTGAGTTTTTGATAGCAAAACTAAGTTAACCACAAATGTGAATGAATTTCTCATTAAAAATATTGCAATTATACTAGTATGAGAAAAAGTTTCCTGACCAGAGGTCTATACACACTGAGGAGGTCTCTGAATTATGGTATAACATTACTGAAAGCAGATAATCAAAATGATTCTCATCTCTGCATTAAAAAAAAATAAATCTATCAGTTGCAGAAAAACCCCACTGAAAAACACTGGCAAAATTTTCCAGACCAAAGTCTATTCTCTAGGCATGTTGAGTCCCTCTTGAGTATTCTATCAGCTGAAAAACAGGTCTTGGATATCCTGTCTGTATAGACTATTGACAGGTTGAACCTTCAAAACGTGGCAAATTCTATCCTACACAATAGAGCTGACAGGAACTTGAAGCTTAGGAGCTTTCTGGACCAGGCTCCTTGGCTGGTACAAGCATGCATTGCTCCACTGGCCACTTTGGGAGAGATGACTCTCCTGGCACTGTACATTGCACTGGCAAGTGTGGAGGGCTCCATGAAGTTTTCGAGAAATTTGACAAAATCTCTTAACAAAGGATATCAGTGGCTGAATTCATGTCTTCTCCCAAGTATTTTCTGATGGGAGATCTGCCCGTTGCCTCTGCACCAAGCCCAGTCTCTTTATATGATTTTTTCCCAGTAGTGCTTTCTAGCCACTCTATGAACTCCCAGTGTCTCTATTCTCCTGGAAGCTTCCTGCCCCCTTCTTTACATGGCACACTGTGCTAAGAGGCAGACTTTTACACCCCATTTTCCATCAGTTTTTAATTTGTATTTCAATATCTACATCACTACAAATGTGCTTTCTTTCACAAATGGTGACTATCTTTTGTGTATTTTTCACAATTTTGATGAGTTTGTCTGAAGCTATGGAACACATAATGCCACAACAGTAATACACAGATTGGAACCACTGTAGATGCACTGCTACATCTATTTATCATTTTTATTGCTTCTTCAGCTGCCAAAGTGCTCTGTAAATGGTGGCTGGCACCCTGTTCAGCAGACTTCCCTCAGTGGGAATTGTTTTTCAGAGCGATATCACAATTATTAATGACTACTAGCCTTTAAAGTAGTCCCTACTTCATCTGCAACAGTGATGCTGCTGGCTATTGTGCTATTTTAATAAACGTAAACCAAAACTGAATCCCAGAGTTTGAAAGCGAGTGACCATTACTCTTCATAAATGTAAATGGAGGAAAATACATGGCATAATAATATACCTCCACAAGCTTCCACAGCTTAAGTCAGGGGGAAGAGAGAAGTCAATTCAGCTCACCTAATTTTGGCGATTCAGAATTTGGCATGTTCCTTCATAGAAGGAAGAAAATACTTTGACCAGGAAACTCACTTCAAAACTGGCCTCTAAGTGGGATGATTTGTTCTCTAGAGGTGTCTGCTTCTCCAGTGACCAGAATTAGATAATGAGCTTAGCCTAGGTACTCCACGGGGCGAGAGCTAAAATTGTAGAATGTACCAAATGGCTGATATCATCAACAGCCCTGACAGTGATACCACAACATCCAGACTGATCCAAAGCTGCGACCTGCTCCTACCCAAGAAGGCTACATGGGCAAAGCACACCCATCCTTTAACAGCTGCTGCAGCAGCTGATCTGTGTGACCTCATGGTCACATTGTGACCATAATTCTTCAAGGGGAAGAAGCAATGGCACAACAGTAGCTTCTTCACAAGGAGCTGATGCGTTACAAGCACAGTCCCCTGCTAGAAGAAGAAAGGAATGGGAAGGCATATTCGCAAATCCATGGGACTGCTAAGCAAGCAAGATGTGCAGAGAGAGGGGGATATCTCCATATACTTGGAGATGTCCAGAATTAATCTAAGCCACAGATGAAACATCCTTCTTCATAAAATTGAGACCATGGGGGAACCATCCTATCCATGGTATACTTATTTAGAAGTGACCTGACCCTCCTCTAGTCTGTTTTATTACACCTAAAAGAGAAATCTAAACAAACTGTTTGAAGTATTTACTTTCCCTTTTCACATCACTGTCAATATCTCAGCAAAAGTTGCTACTGCATGGCAGCACCCACACTGCTATGCTTCAGAGAAAACTCTGACCTTGCAACTGCTGTAAAATGTCACCAATAAAAATGGGCTTGCAGACATGCAAATCCCAGGCCCCCAGTGCACAGGCCAATGCTTTCCTGCTTCATGAAGCAAACCCCACTTGTTCTGAGAAATGAAAACTGTACATTAGAAGAATATTCACTGTAGGCTGTAGGCTGCTAATAAAGAAGGGGTAAAAAAGAAAAAATAAATTCTCTAGTTTTCTATGTACTTTTCCTGAAAGATGGAAAATTGAGGAAATTAGATGTTTTACCTTTATGGTAAAATGCTTCTTCTTGGGTGGATGCCAGACAGTGGTGGTTGAATGAATGAATGCCCGCAGGGGTGTTAAGGATGTCACAAGCACATATGCTTTGATGATTACTGAAAGGTCTTGAGCTTTAAGGATGTCCTTGTGGTCTGATGTAGCTGATACTTGATTCCTGGAAAGCAATAGATATATGTAGCATTAATACAGTTCTTTTGCAAATTAGCTATAAGAAAACAGTGAAATAGTGAAATTAGGGGAAATAGAAAATCAGTGCTTTTTCCCCCAAGTTAGGCAACACAGTAGATTAAATAAAGTGGGCTGGAACAAAGCTTTACATAGAGTCATTTTACTGATTTCAGCATTTTTAACTCTTAGTTTCCAAACTCAGGAAGAAACTATATTTGGAGGGAGTGATGTTTGAGAGTACATATGGGTAACTGCATTGTGGGAATAATTAAGTGTTAAGTGAATATCCAGGATATTCAGAGTGAAAGATTAAATCAAGATTAAATTAAACATTAATGAAATCCAAGCATCTTAAATAACAGAAATGCATAGTCAAGGTATCCTATTTAATGCTGATTTGTAGTGAATTCAGCAGAGCACCCCCACCCAACGCTATGGAAAGACTGCACCATTGTTAGCACTTTCCTCTGTAATAAAGGGACAGCAAAATGTGGTGCTGCATACTTCCCTGAATGAAAACCATATACAATCATTCCAAATATTATGAAAGACTAGGATACCTAGATAACCCATAATAAATCATTTAAACATAAGAATTCTGCAAGCAACTTTGTTTAAGAAGTGACACAGCTCTCTATAAACTGGCTCCCACAGTACACACAAAGAGAGCCAGCTATAGAAACAGAACAGATAAAAAGTAAACCCAAGAGAAAAACCTGTTATTTAAAAGCTCATTACTTGGGGAAATCTGAGCTATACTTATGCATATTCACAATGGCATTCTTAGTCTGTCTGTTAAAATCTCTGAGTATCAATTTACTTCACAGAAAATTCAATAGAAAGATGACTATAGAAATTATGGGTCTCTAAGACTATTACTGGTAAAAGACAAGGGGCTCCGCTTCCATTTCTGTGTAATTTTTGGCAATATGAGGTCTTTCCAGACTTCAATTTTGCAATCTGTTAAGTAAGACTTATAACATCTATCTTAAAGAGAACTTTTTCTCCCCTCTGCAGAATAGCAGGTCCTCAGAACATAAGATTTGTGAAACAGCATGATGTAGGAAACAGCACTTGATAACAAATTATCAAGTACTTCTTGGTTCTTCACCTTAAGAGAGGATCTCTGTGCAAAGGACAATATATGTGTGTCTGTGGCAGGGGCAAAGGAGGGATAGGAGCAGGAAACAGCTCAGCCACCATGGGACCTAAAGATTCAGGGGTGTCTCTGGGTCTGTATTTATCTGTTGACGTGCTTCAATGCCTCAGCCCAAAGACTTAGAGTTTTATACCCAAACCATGTGCAAACTTGGCTAAAAGAGAAATAAACATTCTGCAAGTATGAGATGCAATCTATCCAAGTGCTCCATCTTCTGTGGCTGCATTCTGCATCCTTGACTCCCAAATAACTGCATGCTGAAGCACTGGCAGTTTCTGAGGGTGGGTTATCACCAACTTACAGCTTTGTGCTCGTGCTCTGCTTCCACCTGTGCTGCAGATGGGAGGCACGAGTCTGCCCAGTGATTGTGCTGCCCTGGGACACATTTCTTGCCGTGCTGGCCCTTGACAGTCCAGGCTGACCAGAACAGTCTGGGGTGACAAGTGGGAGCTGCAGGTCTGAAAAAGTACCAAGGGAATGAGAAAGGAAGTCAGCAGAGCAAAGAAAGCATGATTTGGCTCCTGCAGCTAAGGATTAAATGTATAAAACACAATAGACAGAGAGAAGCTACCATCATCAGATTAAAATGTAAAATAACAAATGCTGAGACAATAAACCTTTTTTTTTTGATCTTCTAGCAGAGAGTTTCACCCCCACCAAGCACCCCCTTCTGGCTGCAAGCTGCAGGCTGAAAGGCTTAGCTGCAACTCCCACTTTAGAGGTGAGTATAGCAATACTGCATACAAAAAGCATTCCCTTTTTCCTTCTAGAAAAGATTGAAATAGTTGATTTCCAAATATAGAACACCAAAACTTAGTTTCTCATGGCGCAGTAATTACAATTACTGGGGATAAGAAATATCTTTAACTAAGGACCAAGGGACTTTGCCACTGTAATAACATAGCTCAATAAATAAGCATATATCCTTTCTTCTACATTCACATTAAGGCTACAATTTGCCTTAATCTACCTTGTACTGAAACCTATGGGAGTCTTAGTTCTGCCACCAAACACAGCGGGAGCAGGACTGATGTATCAGGGTTCTCAAGGTTATTGAGGCATGTGACTATTAATAGTAATCAAAATATTGTGATGTGAGATCAGTCAAGGGGTAGCATGTATTTTCTGCTTTTACTATGCTTGATAGAAAAGGCACAAAGCCCTTATGTTGTGTCATTATTTCATGCAGGGTAGTTTTCATTAACTCTAACACAACTCACGTTTCAAGTTCTTAAGTAATGGTCAGGAAAAATCTAGCTGTTCAAATTATTCCCAAACCATATTTTCATTTTAGTGATATACTGCTGTGTGCTATGCTTTTCTAAAGCATGCACTCTCAACTTTGGTTCATGAAATGAAAAATAAAACTGAAGTTGTGTTCCTGGTGATGACGTGTAAATACATATTTAAAGAAAAAACCTATTCATCTTCACAGATAAACTATTAAAATGACATTGTGATTGTCTGTATTTATTGACCATTTATCAGATCAGCTTGGCTCAACCTTCCCGTCTCTACTGGGATCTAGAATTAATCTAGTCCTCTGCCTTACATGCACCATTTAGCAGGATTAAAGGCTCTAATAATCAAAACCAGGCAGTTATTTCATAGAGCTCATCATGCTTAAATTATTTTCACACTGACATCTTTATGTTATGTTATGCATTATATCTGATTTGAATTGTGTAAGTGACTACCTGGTTTTTGATGATATAGTGACAAATGCAGACCTCTCTGCCTACTTGACTGTGTAGTGACAACAGGAGGAAGAAAGTAAACTCCCATTAAGTAATTTATTTAGCAGGCTTGCTTCTGAATATGCATAGGAATCAGATTGCAAAATCAAATTGTATTTTTTCCTATATCTGACTTGATGTAAAGACACAAAGACATTTTACTATAGCAATTTCTACCCTGTAGATAGACTATGGCATTTCACCATGGCAATTAGCAATGGTCTCATGTAATTACTCCTATGCATCACTTTAGCTATTTAAAAGAAAGTAAACATTTTACTGAAAATAAGAACATGGCAGAGAAGGGCTGTACAGATCATTACTCAAGAGAAAGCAATTTTTTCTTTGTTTTTTCCTTTTAAAAACATGTTTCTAATTGTGTTGTTAAAGCAACAAGTAACAACTCACAAGACAGAGGTTGAAAATAATGAGATGAGGTTTGTGTACCTGTATTTATCCCTATTAAAAGAGAGTTTTAACTCTTTCGGAAAAAAAAAAAAAGATTACTTTGACATTAATTCATTTGTTACTACCCAGTGGACAATTTCCTGGAGCTGGATGTAACAAAGTAAAACATATGGGTAGGAACAGATTAAAAACACAACCGTCCTGTTATTCTCAAACTACTGGGTAGAAGATCCTTAGTATTGCCCTAAAGCATTGCAAAATGCCTCAAAAAACCCCAAACCAAACCAA
>VXBR01012240.1:101214-121841 GCA_013400215.1 Cisticola juncidis | reverse complement strand
CATGTGGCTGGGATGGGATCCATACACTCTTGCTCTTCCTCTTTCTAGCAGGTAACAAAATCACCAAGAACACTGTGTGCATCCTGATTGCTTTTATCTGGCTCTACTCCTTGCTCTGGGCCATCCTGCCCCTGGTGGGCTGGGGCTACTACGGCCCTGAGCCCTTTGGCATCTCTTGTACCATAGCCTGGAGCAAGTTCCACAACTCCTCCAATGGTTTCTCCTTCATCCTGAGCATGTTCCTGCTGTGCACGGTCCTGCCTGCCCTGACCATCGTTGCCTGCTACCTGGGCATTGCCTGGAAGGTTCACAAGGCATACCAAGAGATCCAGAACATTGACAGGATCCCCAATGCAGCCAAACTGGAGAGGAAGCTGACCCTGGTGAGTTATCCCTGAGATGGGAGGAGTGTGCAGTAATCAGGAGATGGCAGAGAGCTGGCTCTGCTATGCACAGCTCACAGAATCATGAAATTACAGAGACCTACACAGAAATCCTGTATGGAAACAGGATTTTAACAT
This sequence comes from Cisticola juncidis, assembly GCA_013400215.1. Taxonomy (NCBI): domain Eukaryota; kingdom Metazoa; phylum Chordata; class Aves; order Passeriformes; family Cisticolidae; genus Cisticola; species Cisticola juncidis. The sequence continues at coordinate 121,320 of VXBR01012240.1, read as the reverse complement.
ATTAAGTATTAATATATTTTTTTTTCCAAATGTGCACTCCAGTTGTGCATTTCTTGTGGAAAAGCAGAATTGATCCAAGCTTTCTAGAGGCCAGTCATAGAATCACTGGATTATTAAGACTGAAAAATGTCTCTAAGATCACCAGTTCTAACCATTAATTCAGCACTCACAGGTCCACCACTTAACCATGCCCCTTAGCACACAGCAATAAATTTTTCTTAATATTGCTAATGGCAGTGACCCCACCACTGCTCTGGGCAGTCTGTCCCAATGACTGACAACCCCTCCTGTGAACAAATGCTTCCTAATACCCAACCTAAACATCCTCTGGTGCAACCTGAGGGCATTTCCTCTTGTGCTTTCATTTCTCACCTGGGAGCAGAGCCTGACCCCCACCTGGCTCTACCCTCCAGGGAGCTGTAGAGAGTGACAAAGTCCTCCTGAGTCTCCTTTTGTCCAGGCTGAGCCCCCTCCCAGCTCCCTCAGCTGCTCCTCCTCAGGCTTGTGCTCCTGATTTATTAAAATATGAATATCAATCTAATATCAATATCCAACTGTGACAGACAAAAGACTCTCTGACAGTTAAAGTCAGAAAGTGAATGTTTATTGTGACGCTGGGCAGGCGTGGGATAGCCCTGTAATGTGCACTGCACAGATCATAAGTCATTACAAACCCTTTTATTTACAAAAATGTTGAATACACAAAATACAAATGCATATTCATACCCCTGTCACTTCTTCTTCTCTGCTNAGGAGGGCCCAGCAAGCCCAGCTTTGGGTGCTGCAGTTTGGGTGTGAGCCAGGGTGTCCAACCCTGTCTGTGCCACCACAAACAGCTCTGTCCCCCTGCAGGTTGCGAGAAAGGAGCAGAGCGTCAAACAGGCATCAATATGATTAGGTTTGATCTCTGATCTCCACTTTATTCTTAGTATACTCTTTTTATCAGGTTACAGAGAGGAAAGCAAGCACAGCTAAACGGTTGGTGACTGGCTAAAAGTACATATACATATACATTAAATGATTGTTCATTGGTCCACGTTATTTGGCATCTAGTTTACCTTTTGTTCTACCTTATGAATAGCATTCTGTTTTCTACATCCATGAGAAGGCTTAACAAGTTGTTACACATATTCAGCATCCGTGTGAAGGCACACTGAATTATTACAATTGCTACTTTCCTATTAATTCAAGGCCTCCAAGACCAGCACAGGAACAGTACAGACTCTCATACTGTTCCTTGGTAACAGGGATTGTTCAAACCCCCCATCAATAAATCATGACCTCGCTCTTCTAAAAATTCCTCTACACCTGCAGATGGCCGTGCTCATCTCAGTGGCCTTCCTGAGCTCCTGGACTCCCTATGCAGCCGCCAGCTTCTGGTCCATCTTCAACTCCAGCGCCTCCCTGCAGCCCGTGGTGACGCTGCTGCCCTGCCTGTTCGCCAAGTCCTCCACTGCCTACAACCCCCTCATTTACTACGTGTTCAGCAGGACCTTCCGCGGCGAGGTGAGGAAGCTGCAGCGCTGCTGTGCCTGGAGGGGTCACTCCTTCAGCTCCGACGCCTCCGCCGGGAATGCCGCGCCCGGCGTGTGGAGCGGGCGGGACAATGTCCGTCTGTCCGCTGGGAATGCCGTGTCCACGTGGAGCGGGCGGGACAATGTCCGTCTGTCCGCCGGGAATGCCGTGTCCACGTGGAGCGGGCGGGACAATGTCCGTCTGTCCGCCGGGAATGCCGTGCCCATGTGGAGCGGGCGGGACAATGTCCGTCTGTCCGCCGGGAATGCCGTGTCCACGTGGAGCGGGCGGGACAATGTCCGTCTGTCCGCCGGGAATGCCGTGTCCATGTGGAGCGGGCGGGACAGCGTCCGTCTGTCCGCGGCCAAGGGGGGGAGCCCGGCAGCTGCAGCTCCCTGAGCCAGCCTGGGCTCACAGCTCAGCTCAAACCCGGCCTCACTGCCCGCCCAAAGCAGCAAATGAGGCTGGCACCGCGTATCTTATGTCAATACAGAGGTTTAAGTATATATTTTTAAGCATCTCTCAAATATTGTCTTTAAGCCTCACAGAAAAGAAAAAAAAAAACAACCCTATTTTTTCCCCTATGAAATCCGCTTTAGGGGAAATAGATTTATGTACCAAACATAAAATCATGTAAATTAAAGTTATTTTCAGGTAAACACAGAGATTTATTATTTTTGTTGATTTTTTCCTCTATACTTCCGATTTTTTAAAAGCAATCTATCTGCCAACTCTTGGCTCTGGTAAAACAGCAATCAGAAAAAACCATAGGTTGCACACACTGTTACTAAATAAACACGGCTGAGTGAGCAGTTTTCCAGCAATACAGACTGAAAAACATATGGGGAGCAAGAACTGTTCCCTGCCAGGAAAAGGTGAGAATGTGGCTGCTCCCACAATGATCCAGGGATCTCAGGTTCCTTGCTCTCTCAGAGGTGCAGCTCCAGCTCCTCCAAGCACAAATCCAAGGAGCTGAGCAGCCTTGGTGGGATGAGGTTTGGTGGGAAGGTGGCAGTGAAGGATCCCTTCTGTGGATCCCAAATAGCACAGGTGGGAAGGGAAGGAAGCTCCCAGCAGCAGGAGCTGTGTCCTTCAGCTGCTGCTGGCTGAGGTACAGCAGCTCTTCTGCCATGGAACTGTTGGAGCACTTCAGGACCTGAATTACTGAGGCTGGAAAAGATCTTTGAAATCATGTCCAACCATCAACCCATCACCACTGTGTTCACCCCTAAACCCAGCCCTCAAGTGCCACATCCACCTATTTTGGGAGCACTTCCAGGGATGGTGACTCTGTCACTTCCATGGGCAGCCTGTTCCAGTGCCTTCCCCCTTTCTCTGCAGCTGTTCTCTCCACAGGATGGCACAAGGCATTCCCAGCAGTGCCACCCTGCAGATGCAGTCCTGGCTCCCATGGGAGCTCCCGAGATCCCAAATTTCCCCTGGCCAGGGCACTGACAGGACTGCAACTGAGAGCAAAGTTTGCTGATTCATACAACCACAACACCAAGTTTGTTTGTTTGTTGTTTTTTGTTGTTGTTTTGAGAAGGTAATTTATGGTCAAATTATAATTCCATGGTTCTTTCCTATCCAGCCCTGAACTGTGCTGACTTTTCAGAAATGGAAGCAGGATGCAAGCACTGAGTTCAGGAGTGAGTCTGGGCACTTCATGTTTGCAATTACCAGTGCAACACCTCAATACAAACAGAAATTTAACCTAAAAGCTCAGATCAGACCTCTCACGTATTAGGAGTTTTCTCACCACTCTAAGGAGTTTTCCAATGCAGACACTCAACCTGAGCCAGACACCTTTGGCTTCTTTCTTTCCACTGAGGATGAATGGAGCTCCCTACTAAGATGATCACATATAAAATTTAGTTTAGTTGACAACTAAAACTCTGATTGTTATTAAAATAAGTTGGAATTCAATGTCTTACTTATAAAAAGCTTCTAGGCAGTCTCTGGCTATTGGGGCATAGGAATAACTTACCGAATTCTTATAGAAAATTTCTGTTAATGGTCAATTGGCCATCAGTAAAATTAAATGTGACTCACTTCAGGACAAAAATAAATTATTTGAAAGGTCATTATTCCAGAAGTTAGAGCATGAGAATAACAGTGCAAAGGCTTGGATCCCACCCCAGTACTTTGGCAGTAATATTGTGCAACCTAAACTTTGTCTTGGGTTCTTCTCTTTGCCCATAACAGAGAGAGTTTTGCTGCTCATAAATGTAAAACACAAGTTGTTTGATGAACAACTTCACAGAATCACAGAAACACAGAATCATGGAGTGGTTTGGGTTGGAAAGGACCTAAAAGATCATCTTGTTCCAGCCCCCTTCCACTATCCCAGGCTGCTCCAAGCCCCATCCAACCTGGCCTTGAACACTTCAGGGACGGGGCAGCCACAACATAACTCTCTTTATAAAACTATAGGTAGATAAACCACAATTTTTGAATTTCATGGCTTAATAAGACACAAATGCTGTACATGGCAGTGGCCTGCATAGGAGCAGCTGTGCACTGTGCTCTGTCCCCATCACTGCCCTTCCCTCCAAGCCACCATCTCCCAAATCAAAGTGCTGCTGGATTCAGTCCCATCTCTGCTGAGTGAGTGATCCTGCCTGAACACTTCTAGGTCTATATGACTGCCAAAAAAATTCAAAACAAGTTCTCTGCATGTGAGAGAGATCAGGCAAAAAACATCAACCATAAAGCTGCAGCGGTTATTTTATTTATCAGTATATCTGGAAAAAAAACCCAAACACACTTATTTGAATTCCCTTCACTTCCTGAAGTCATAGTTCAAGAGATAAAATTTTCTCATGAGTACCTATATAAATAATCCTCAAATAGAACAAGCAAAGAGTTTAGAACTTTCTTAGAAAGCACAAAACACGAGGCCAGGGGGCAGTAGGAGCAGAAGTTTGTGGTTGGACATCCCTTGGTGACAATCAGTGGTCAGTGTAAGGCTGCTGAGGTGACATTTCAGGGTCACATGGATTGCTGCCTCTTCTCCAGGCACTTCTCAATGTCATCCAACACCTGCACAGCTGCTTTGGGAATGCGAGTGCCCGGACCAAACACGTTGGCAACGCCAGCTTCATACAGGAAGTCATAATCCTGTTGGAAAAGAGATTTAGGAGCTGTAGTTAATAGTGAAACAGACAATTGATCATTGATTTATGACTGGTGCATCCTCTGTCCTCTGTGCTGCGCCTGAGAAAACAACAACTCTCTCTTTCCAGAGAGAGGCAGCACAGCTTCAAGGAAATGGGAAAAGGGTGGAAGCTAAAAAGGTAGAAAAAAAAAAAACCTTAAAAGTATCCATAGGAAAGGTTTTATTTCTTTAGAGTCAGACTAATGGCAATCCTTGGGAAGTATTCAAAAGTCAACTGTATATGAGTCTGAATAACCTAACCTAAATTTGATCTAACTTCTGATTTTGAAAATACTAATTTAGACAGGGGCTTGGAGCAGATGACTGCCAGTGGTCTCTTGCAATGCAGAGTTAATCTAATGTTATGACTGTCCTGAAATTTCAAAAAGACTTGGAAAGCAAGTGTTCTGTATTCTCTCTTTCTTCTGTATAGGATATATTACACCCTTACCAACCACAGGGAAGTAGCATCCCATTGAGAGATACTGGACAGAACACAAATTGTCACCTAGAAAAATACTATGAGTTTTGTTTGTTCAGTTTAGAATTCTCTCAATCCTGAATTCTTATTTAACTGCCTAGAAAAGGGAGAGGTATGGAAAAAGGGAGTAACAGGAGATTTATGTGCAAAATCAATTTGGATCAATACAAACAGAGGAAGGCTGTAAGGTGATAGAGACAGGCAGTTTGTGCATGAGCTAAGGAAAATTTAGATGAAAGCACAGATCTGACTGCAAGGAAATTCAACAAACTAATCAAGAGTTTAGGAGAAAGGAATGAGAGGCACCACCTGCCTGATGATGGGGACAGGGAGGAGAGGATGACAAGTGAGTGAGATTTGCAGCCAGGGGCCTTAGTCACTGCTTGTGCCTCTTCCCAACCATTGCTGGAAGTCAAAAGGTCTCTTAAGACAGAAGCCAGCCTGTACCAATGATATGCAAGGACTGTGATGCAAAACAACAGAGCATAAACACCTCCCTGAAGCTCATCGTTTCACAACACAGCTGCATATTCCATCCACAAACACTGAACCAGGGCATGGTGTACAGAAAATCAGATTGAGGGCCCCTCCTGCAGATCTGTGCTGGCCCTGCTGACTGCACAGAGGAGCCTTCAGTGCTCTGACATTGCAGAACAAACAGCTCCAGCAGCTCAGACAGGGATACATCAGTCCCTAGGCTGGCTGGAAGTGATGCTGCTGTACCTGAGGGGGGATGACTCCTCCACACATGACCAGGATGTCGGGCCGGCCCAGGGCGTTGAGCTCCTTGATGAGTTCAGGCACCAGGGTCTTGTGCCCCGCGGCGAGCGTGCTCACCCCGACGCAGTGCACGTCTGCATCCACGGCCTGCTGCGCCACCTCCCGCGGGGTCTGCGGGCACACGGGGCATGGGATGGGGCACAGCCACAGCCTGGGGCTGAGCACACATCCCAGGGAGCAGGGATCCCCTGGGCAGCTCTGGGTGCTGCCCAGCCTACCTGGAACAGGGGGCCGATGTCCACGTCGAAGCCGATGTCCGCGAATCCCGTGGCGATGACTTTGGCTCCTCTGTCGTGGCCATCCTGACCCATCTTGGCAACCAGGATCCGAGGCCGGCGGCCCTCACGCTCCATGAACTGGTTAACTCTGGTTGGAAACACACATCCTGTCAGTGCAAGTCACTGAGAATCATTGGAAGTATTTCCACACATAAAAAATACACTTGCTGCAAGTGTAGCGTTTCACTTCATCAAATTTCACCAAATAAAAAGATCTTCTAGTAATGGTTAGGCTGTGCAATCTGCACACTATGTTAATATTCACGTTATGTTATTACTAACTCACATCACCAACCTCAAAAAATAAAATATTCTTTATTTAAAATAAATCTTCCACTATTCTTTTGCTTTCTAACAGGTAAAATACTGAATTCTCTGAGGGTATAACAAGCTGAATTACAACTCACTAAAACACATTTTTTAGTTTTAAAGAATAAGTATGACCTATCATTTTAAAAGTACTCGCACACAGGTGGCTCCTGGACGTCACATTGTGCATTGTCATTCCAGTGGGCAAAAATCTGTCCATGGAAGGATTATTTTATCTCCTGTTCTATGCACTCATTCCACTGCCCCTCTTTTTTTGGATAGTGGCAGTTCATATTTCTGTTGTATTGATATTTCTGTGCAATCACAGTCTCAGACATTTACCTGTCACCTCACTGCTCATTATTCAAGTACCACCAGGATCTGTCTGTGGTTGCAGGCTGGACTCGCTGATCTTAAAAGTATTTTCCAACCTAAATGATTCTGTGATTCTGTGTAACAAAGGAAGCTACATCATGATTTTCCAGGGGTTAGTTTAGGTCTCTTTCACATAAAAGCATTATTAAAAACAGTTAAATAGTTAAAATAAAAGAACAGTGGTGACATTTCTTAGCACAACTACTTTCGAGTCAATCTAATCATCACCACTGCAAAGCCATCAGTGATTCCCTTTCAGGAGAGCCTGAACTCTTTAACAAGCAAACCCCAAAAAACAGGGACTGGTGAGCACTGATTTGTGCTGCATCATCTCCCACAGCAGCAGTTCAGGCTCTGTACCCCTGAGGGCAGCAGGAAAGGCAGAAGCTGAGAAAAGGCCCAAAGAGGAACTGTTTTCACACATACCAACATCTTCCACTGCCTTCTCCATCGGGATATGAGTAACACCCAAGACAGATTTTAGCAGCAGCTTTAGCAACAGTAAGAGTGAAATTGAAGGAACAATTTATGGGTAGATCAAAACAAGGTTTTGTAGTATGAACTGCTGGAAATATTTTAGAGATGATTATTACACAGACTTTAAAAGAAGCAAACTAATGTACAGGGATTTCAGGCAATGATTCTCAGCTTTGTGGCTGCTTAGGCAAATTTGAACAAAACCCTCAGATCATAACTTCACCTCAGTGAATTTTGTTTGCAAGCAAATACAACTTCAATTAAGTTTTGACTTTGCCTTATTGTACTTAATCCTTGTAATTCACTTCCCTGTTTACGAGAGTGCTTTTGCAGGTCATTGTTTCCCCCAGGGTTGGCACCCAGGTTTGGGAAATGTTTTTTTAAGGCACAGTCAGTAGCACACTTAGCTGTGTGCAGCACCAGCTGCACCTACTGGAAGGGAGCCTAAAGTGAGGAAGTGCTGCTGCTGCACTCAGGGCCACAAGCCTGTCCCTGTCACAGGAATCCATGTGTACATGAGCACCTGAAAGGGGAAGCTGTCTCTGCCACAAAGCCTAAAATGCAATACCTCTTTTCTGGATTTGGACTTGAATAACTACAGAAAGTTTCTTGTAGTGATATGTTTATTAAAACCAGGGACTTGTGCACATATTGCATACGGGACACATGTAAAGCAGACCCAACATTATGAAAACGCCTCTCTCTAGAGCAGGAACAAAAAGAAGAAACATATCCCCTGAGTGGAAAATCAAAAAAGAAAAGAGGAATCCTGAATATGTACAATTCTGGACTATGCTCCTGGATGAAATGTGAGGCTATTACACGTTTGGATACCTGAGAGGAGCCCTCACCTCTTGATGGCGTGAAGGATTTCATCGCTCTCCCCAAACTCCTGGCGATAGGCGCCGCTCACCATGCGGTCGCTGGCTTTGTGCTCCCCAAACACCTTCTTCATGGCATCTGTTATCTCCCCCACAGTGCACCTGAGACAAAAACATTCATTTTGTCAGCAGCCTGGAATGGAAACAGAACACAGACACCACTGGCACTGGCCCAACCACTCGTCTTGCTGCTGGACAAATTTACTTACATTGGTTTTCCTTTCACTGAACAGCTGACTCACCCCACTGTCACCCACTGAGGGAACATGCAAAGGCATTTTTAGGAAAACACTTTATTGCCCATGTGAGAATTGATTTATAACTGGCAAGGCAATGGAGAATGGCAAAATGCTTCAGAAAATTAAATCAGATCTTCTGAATGGGGATTTTTGGGGGGAGCTTAAGACTGAAAGATTCTGCATTTGGACTCGTGCTAAAATACAAAATGTAAATCAAGAGGAGACAAAAAAAGGAAGAACACACAGAAGAGACTGAAACCTAACATTATATCAGGAATTTATTTGCCTTTCTCTTGATACTTTTATTTTAGAGTTTGTTCTTCTCTTCTACTCCTGACACAGCTCCTTTATCCACTGAGATGCAGCAGGATCTGGGAAATTTATTTATGCTCAAGTTACATTTGCTACTGGGCACACTGCACATATTTGAAATAATACTTCTGCTGTAGCACAAGAGAGAGAAGCAAACTAGGCTGTGCTGTCTTCTTGTACAAACATCAGCAATAACAACCTCTATCCCAAAGGAATCAAAAAATTTGTGCCGATTACAATTTACTGCAAACTTTGTCAAAGGAAGGAAATAAAAATTCTACTCAACCACTTTAAAAGTGCACTTACAAATACACCAAAGCAGTATTAAGTATATACCTAATTAAGCTAACACATTTCAAATCTCTGCAATTCATATTTTCTCCTGCCACAGTATATCCATTCTCTATAACTCCCTGAAGGAAGGGTGGAGCCAGGTAGGGGTTGATCTCTTCTCCCAGGTAATAAGTAGCAGGACAAAAGGAAATGGCCTTAAGTTGCACCAGGGGAGGTTTGGGTTGGATATTTGGAAAAATTCCTTCACTGAAATGGGTACCAGGCATTAGGACAGGCTGCCCAGGGCAGTGGTGGATTTCCCATCCCTGGAGGGATTTAAAAGCTCTGTAGATGTGGCAGCTGGGGACATAGGTTAGCAGTGGATTAACAGTGCTGAGGGAATGGTTGGACTCAATTATCTTAAAGGAATTTTCCAACCTAAATGATTCTATGACTTGACCACAAGCTATTCTGAGGAAAAAACAACTTAAGCACTCTCTAAAGCTTTTCTATAAAAAGCTCAGGAAAGACTGGACAAGGTGCACCTTGCTGTCCACACACCTCTACAAGGAGATGCCCAAATGAGCTGCACTCAGTTTTGGGGCAGAATTAAGTTTTGTATTTGGACTCACAAGGTGCCTTCAGTGCATTAATGCTTTTATAATTAACAAAAATGAGGTCACCAAGGACAGAAACTAGGCATTCACTGGTCAATTTTGGGACAGAAGATAGGAATCCCTTGGAAATCCAACACTGCCTTCCTGTGACCTTCCCAGTTCAGAGCCAAATGCAGACATACTGCTGGAGATTCCTGACAGGCCGTGGTTAAATGTAATTAAAATACATTTATTAAGTATGCTAGGAATGGGAATGAAGGGATCTGAGATCAAAAACAGGGCAGCACCCCAATAAGGAGTGAATTTGGTGTGCTCATATTTGGGCCATTGAGTTCATTAAGGAGCAGACAGACAGGATTTATTCCAGAGACCAATTCTGACCTTGAAACAGGAAAGAAAACAGCCTCAAAAGCACCTTGGGTGAAAAAGGAACAGTTTCACTGGACTCTAAGGATGCCTCACACTGCTCAAGAACATTTCTTACAACTTTGCATGACTAAGCAAACTGATTTCTCCTTCAGCCAAAAAATGTTTTCACACCAATCTGTGGTGCAAGGAAAGATGAAGCAACAGAGCATGATAGGACTGTGAATATCCATTTTCACATCTCAGACACTTAAGCTCCTTGACCCATGAAAGAGCTGAGTGACAGGGAAACCCAGTTATGTCCTGGAACTGGTAAGAATATGAGTTACTAACAGCAGAATGTGTATGAACAGCCTCATTTCATACTGGATTCTTTATATTTGTAATGTTCCTTGTGAGAAATCAAAGCATTGCCTTGAGAAGGTGTAAAATGTAATCACAGTGTATCTTACAATGTGAAACTGCAGCCATTATTTATTTCCACCTCTACAGAAAAACCCCAAGACTTGCTGTTTGAAAAACCACAAGTCTTGCTGACACCACACTCGAGAAAAGTTTAAAGGTGAAAAGAATCCATCAATTTTAAGTAAGAATTGGCTGTTCAACCCGACCCTGAGTACCTGGCACGTGCTGCTTCCACTGCCAGAGCAAGCAGGTTGCCTTCCCCAGTGGCAGCACATTGTGTGAGAGCAGCCAGGGACTGCTGTGCTGCTGCCTGGTCCCTGCTGGCCTTCACCTAAAGTGAAGAGAGACACATTCAGTTCAAAGAAACCACCAAGGGAAATGAGAACTCCTGTGTGGAGGATTGTCTGGCTTCAAATATTAATTCTGGAGGTGGAATTGTTAATATCCACTTCCTATTTTAATGAGATTAGAAGGCAAAAGGCATCTCAGACCTTAAAATGTGTACAAGTCCATAACATAACCCTAAACCAATTTTATCCATGTATCCACTAATTATGAAAGTGGAGGTTCATTTCTGGTTCTGTATCCCTCAGCAGAACTTGAGAAGAAGTACCCAACAGTGAGTGACTAAGCAGTGTTACACGTTTTTAGAGCAAACCATTGCATAGATGGTTTCTATCTTATTTTCAGAACATGTAAAGCTCTCAGTTCTTAAAGGCTGCACATATAGATATATATTCCAGTTTCTCCACCAATGACCAGAGTGGCCTCTCAGAAATGGGAAGGTCAAACCTCTAGCAAGCAGCCTTTACTCAATCTCTGTCTGCAATTCTGATAAAATTCATTTTTAAGAAGGTTGTTCCCACCTTGTTGATTTTCTCAATCTGCTTGGCACGGACTACAGAGTTATCAATGGCCAGAACTTCCACTGCCTCCTCTTTCTCCAGCTGGTGCTTGTTCACTCCAACAATTATTTCAGACCCTATTGCCAGTGGAAACACCAGAAACTCAGAACACATTTGAAAACTACTGTGAAAAGACACAATGTTAACAGGACAAGAAGATTTTGAGCATTATTATGCATTGCTTTGCTTATATGACCATATACCTTTCAAATATGTAAAATCTGCTATTATAGAATGGATTTAAGTCTGTATTTTCCAGATTTTATGATGAGAGATTAAATGCAGGAACATTCAACTCAGTGAACACTGTAGCAGAAAAAAAAATGAAATAGTACAATATTTACCTTGCAAACTGATTTAGTAATGAGTATCTGAAATACTTTGGCTATTTTTCTCTTTTTAAGCTTACATAAGTGTATCTGACAGAACTAAGCAGAAGTGGTGATCTCCTGCTCTGCATTTACTTTTCTGATTTAACAGATAAATAGGAAAGTGAAGTTCCCACCTAAAACTACTCCATGTGCATAAAAATTAATTTATTATGTTGGGAAATTATATTTTAGGTTTCAGTCAGTATGGACTCATCAACTATTTTTATTTGCAGTGCCTGATAACATTAATATGCTCTTTGAAGCAACATGAAGTAATTTACCCTATGAGAGAAAGCACAGAACTTTAATGATTATTTTTTATTGGTCCTAATTAAGACCTGCTTCAAATTTATCCTCCATATAAAGAAGTCCATATAACTTCTTTCCTGTGTGAGTTATCCCTAGTTTCTGTTCCTGGATTACTACTGGAACAAAGATTACAGAAAGTTGAATAGAGTTTTAAGCACATCTGTGTAAGTATCTCCACAGATACTTACTCCATGAGTACATATACAGATGTATAGCAAACAGGGAACTGTATTATCCTCTGCTATGATCTGACCATTCAGGAAAAACGGGCAGTTCTCCAGAAAACCCAGAAATTTGGCCCGCTATGGTGAGTATCGCCATCTGGTGGCACTTCTGCTTTTAAACTCAGGAATCACAGCTTCAAGCTGCTATCAGAAATCAGGCAATTCACTATTGTTGGCTGCAAACACTCCTTTAAAATGGTGTTTCTGATTAGACCACTGCTCGGTCTAATCTGATCTTGAACATGTCAAGCAAGACTTTTCACACTCCTGCCGTATTTTGTACACGCTGTCTCTTTCCAGAGCTTTCACTGACATAAAACCACCACTTTTTCTATCACTCACAATCTGCTACTCCTAAACAATAATAAAACACCACAATGAACATGTGTGTAAAAATCCTCTACACTGAAGTATTCTATTGGCAATTTTCCCTTCTTTCATCCCCATGCTCCTACCAGAGTCAATCCTGGCTTGTCTCCGGGCTGCACACTCTTCAATACGAAGTTTGGGGATCCCCTCAGCAACAGCTTTGGCCATTCCACCCATTTCTTCTATCTCCTCAATAAGCTGGGAAATTAAGAGGATTGAGATAATGAGCAAGATTTAAAAATTGAGCTTTGTACCTGTGCTATCAGCCACATTTTCATTAAAACTTTTTTATACAGTTTTGTGCTCTACACTGTGTTTTGTAAAGTTTGTTTACAAAGACATCACTGAAGCAGAAGTGTAAAATAATTCCTTGATTAGAAGTTACCAATTTATCAAAGAAGACATTTCTCAAAACTCCTATCCCTAATATTTTCCCAGAGGAGGCTTTGCAAACTGACCTTTAGAGCAGCTTCATAGACATCGTTGGTGAGGCACTCCATGAGGTAGGATCCTCCCCAGGGATCTGCCACTTTGGGAATGCCTGATTCCTCCTGGATTATGATCTGTGTGTTCCGGGCAATGCGAGCGCTCTTCACCGTGGGCAGCCCCAGGGCCTCGTCGTAGGAATTGGTGTGCAGGGACTGCGTCCCCCCAAACACTGCGGCCATGGCCTCGATGGTGGTGCGGATCACGTTGTTGAAGGGATCCTGGGGGAAGAGGGGAGCTCTGAAGCTCAGTGCTTCTGCCACAGGTTAGTCATTATTGCAAAGAAACCAATTAAAATCCACACTGAAACACTGTAATCAGAACAAAAGCTGAAAAACCCAGACTCAAACTGATTTATCGCTTGTCGATATCTTAATGAAGAGATTAATCCATAAAGAAAACCAAAATGATCACTGTGCTAGTGAACTGCTCACAGTAACAAATCAAAGCCTAATTTACATTTAGTGGTGTTTCAAAGAACTTCGTGAATCCAAAGCAGAGAGGATGGAACAGCAGGATTGATGTCTTCCATCCTCCAAATCCAGAATTCTTGGAGCAGTAAACAGTACATGTGTCAGTACAAAAGTGTCAGACAAACTACTAGTCAAGATGTATTTTGGAACTGAATGTGCATAAACATTTTCATTAGTGACAGCATCACATAAGGTAATTATAGAAAACTGTGATTTGGATAGGTAAGAATGTAAAACATAATTTATGAGTAGATACCTATCTAAAGGCATGTTAAGTATATTTGCCCTCTGAAACCTTTAAGGAGAAAATACTGCACACTGAGAAGCTATATTAAGGTACACCCCAATGTTTAGACAAAAAAGAATAGCTATGACCAAGCCAGAAATATATTTACACTGCACACTGGAAGACAGCTGAATACAGTTTTGGTAATAGTAAAATTTTTGCACTCCCACAATACTTTAATTGAGGACCCACAGAGGCCACTGTTCAGAAAATTCTATTGTTTTAGTTTTACTGTATTGTTGTAATGTAAGGAAAAATAACATTTACTTTGAAAAAGAACAAGGGCAAGGAGAGAGGTTCATCCTCTGAGTTCTGAGTTGACATAAAGGTGCATCCTATGCTAGTGTGTGCATTTGTCAGACTGAGAGGACAGCTGCTGCACCTCTGTGAGTGACACCAGCACCCCCTTTAAGATATCAACACACACCACAAGAACACCTTTAAGTAAGGAGGTTGATGAGAGTCCAGATTCTAACCTGCTCAGTGAGTGACCAGCCTGAAGTCTGACAATGAGCTCTCAGCAGAAGAGATTTGGAATCCTTGGGCTTAAACATTTTCTCAATCAAGTGAGCCCACAGCCGCCTCCCAGCTCTCATCTTCGCTATTTCCATATAGAAGTTCATTCCAATTCCCCAGAAGAAAGAGAGCCTGCAACAGGAGGACATGAACAGAATATAACATTGAATCATTCTAATAACTCTGGATCACTAATGGAGAAGCCCTACAGCAAGGTTTCTGATTAATGTACTTTCACAGAGTATGGGAATCTTCCTACTTCCTTGTACGTGTAAAAATACTGAATTTGATATTAAACTCTATAGAGGTTTTACCAAAAGTGATTTTTATACTTGCAAATTTCTTGAGCTCACCTAGGTGCAAATTCATCAATAGTGAGGCCAGCTTTAAGCCCAGTTCTGCAGTACTCCAAGCCATCTGCTATGGTATAAGCTAATTCCAGGATGGCGTCTGCTCCTGCCTCTTGCATGTGGTACCCGCTGATGGAAATGGAATTAAATTTTGGCATATACTGAAAAAAAAAAGATACAACAGGGTATAACAGCAGAAGGGAGGATCAAATACTTGTTCTATCAACATTCACATAGAATCACAGAGTGGTTTGTTTTGGAAGAGAGTTAAAGGTCATCTTGTTTGAACACCTTCCACTATCCCAGGTTGCTCCAAGCCCTGTCCAACCTGGCCTTGGACAACACTTCCATGAATGGGGCAGCCACAGCTTCTCTAGCAAACCTCTGCCAGGGCCTCAACACCCTCACAGGGAAGAATTTCTTCTAAAATCTAATCTAATGCTCTTTTAGTTTAAAAATGTTCCTCCTTATCCTGTCACTATCTGTGTAAAAAGTTGCCACTATTGCTGTAAAAGGCTGCTCTCAATCTCTTTTATAAACTCCCTTTAGGCACTGAAATGAGGTCCTCCTGGAGCCTTCTCCAGGCTGAACACCCCACCTCTCTCAGCCAGGGCAGAGGTGCTCCAGCCCATTCTCTGAATTCCTTGTTGACTGCAAATACAACCCATCTCTACCAAGATGTGTTTGCAGATCTGGTCTGACTCAAACTTTAAATTTATATTACAAGTGATGTTGGATCTTAACTTCTCCTACTGGCCCTTTCCACAACCACGTTACTCTTCTCTATGACACATCTTCCCATTTCCCTTTGTTCTCCACAGTGCCACATAAACAGTTAACCTGGTGATACAAGTTACACATTTAAACAATGAATACCTGTGAGGTATACTGGAAGATGTCAGCAATGATCCTCATGGAAGGTTCTGGGGGGAAGATGTAGGTGTTTCTGACCATGAACTCCTTCAGGATGTCATTCTGGATGGTCCCTGTCAGCTTGGCCTGAGGCACTCCCTGCTCCTCCCCAGTCACAATGAAATTGGCCAGCACAGGAATGACTGCCCCGTTCATTGTCATGGAAACTGACATTTTCTCCAAAGGAATTCCATCAAAAAGGATTTTGGTGTCTTCCACTGTGTCAATGGCAACTCCAGCCATGCCAACGTCTCCTCGAACTCGGGGATTGTCGGAATCATAACCACGGTGGGTGGCTAAATCAAAGGCAACTGATAATCCCTGCTGGCCAGCTACATGGAGAAGAAAGGAAAAAAAACAAAAACAGACTTGCACTAGGATAAGACTGAAATTTATTAACTCTATTTTACATGATTTAGGCTTGGATGGCTAACTAAATTTTGAGGTTAAACACTGTTCCCTCCCCAAATGTGTCCAAGGTCTAGTACTCTTTAACTTTAAAAGTTTTTAACTGAGGAGAAAAAAATCAAAAAAAGGTTGTCCTAACTTTGCTTTAAAAAACTGTTGAATTGCTCACCCACAAGTTATAAATATGCCTAGACAGGCAGTATAAGAGCTCATACACATAAGTCAGCTTGCCTTAGCTGGGAACAGAAGTAANATTAACTCTATTTTACATGGTTTAGGCTTGGATGGCTAATTTTGATGTTAAACACTGTTCCCTCCCCAAATGTGTCCAAGGTCTAGTACTCTTTAACTTTAAAAGTTTTTAACTGAGGAGAAAAAAACCAAAAAAAGGTTGTCCTAACTTTGCTTTAAAAAATTGCTGAATTGTCACCCACAAGTTATAAATATGCCTAGACAGGCAGTATAAGAGCTCATACACATAAGTCAGCTTGGCTTAGCTGGGAACAGAAGTGTCATAAACTCTGTCACGTTACCTTCTCTTTATCACCAGCTAAACACACACAGACTGTTCCCTGGCTCCACTGACACACGTTATTTGTAAATCTGCAGTAAAATTATTCATATAAAGCAGGGAACAGGACAGCCAGAGCTCTTGTTGCTGCAGCCTGAAAGCAGAACCTAAACCTCTGCTGTCCCCAGGCATTCCCCCCTGAGCAGTAACTGGGCTGTGCTACTGGGTTACCACTTCTGCTTCAGCTCTGTGATCTCAGCTGCTTGAACCCTGGGATGGATCCAAATTATATCTGTGTGCAATAACTAAAACCAGCATTTAACACATTTCTCCTCCACAGCAATATGAAACAAAGGCACTTCCAGAAATTATCCAATTTCCTAGTAATAAAGGAAGACAGTGCCACTGGAAAGACCTTATCAGAAATCCAAACTCACAGCATTGAATAATCACATTTGCTGTATAACTGACTGAATTCATGTCCCCCACTGCTTCACAAAGCAGCGCTGTGTCCCAGGTCAGTGCCCGACCTTTGATGTTGTCCTTGTAGAACTTGTTGCTCTCCTCCACTGTGCTGAACCCAGCGTACTGGCGGATGGTCCAGGGCCTGTACGTGTACATGGTGGGGTAGGGCCCTCGCGTGAAAGGCTTCACCCCTGGCAGCTCCTCAGGGAACTCCTCCGTGTCCCTTTTGGAGTACAAGGGCTTGATGTCGATGCCCTCTGGAGTGTGCCAGATCAGATCTTTGGGGTTCTTGCCCTTCAGCTGCTTCTGTGCCAGGGCAGCCCACTCGGGGTGCAGTGGCTGCCGGTGCAGGGAGCGCCAGGCCTGGAGCGCGCAGCGGCGCGGCCGCAGCCGCAGCACGGCGTCCCCCGCCCTCAGCATGGCTCTGCTGGCAGCCTGGGCGAGCTGGACAACACAGAAACAGGTGTGAAAATGGGAATGGTTAATTCATGTTTTTATGGATGGTTATAAATTATAAATTGTGATATACTGTATCTGTGTGTGCATGGGGTTTAAAGGGTAGAATGTAATTCATGTTATAACATTATCATTTGCTGTATATGTGTATGTGGGGCAGGGATACATGGGTCTTGTCAGGTAGTATAACAGCTGGCTGCAACAAAAGGCAGGAACCCATCCCAGCATAGACAAAGGATGAATAGGAGCAGCAGGAGAAAAGACATCAAGATAAGGAAGAAGAGGTGACAACGCAGCAGAACTACACCCTCCTTGGCCATCAGAGCATCATTATTCATATCAAGGAACATTAATCAACTCAGGATCAACTCAGGCCCTTGCTGAAACTCCAAGTTAACACCTAGCAAGACAGAAATTGATTCCTTTCAGCACAACCGGAGATTCCCCTGAATTTGAATAGCTAGCTGGGACTCAATAGAAAATACGGGGAAATATTGCCGAGGGCGGAATAAAGGGTATAAGAAAGGGTATAAGAAAATTCATGAACTCAGGGGGAGCCAGCAGCCGGCCAGGTCTGTGTCTCAGAGTTCACCCTTGGCCTTTTCCCGGGCAAAACCGTCAAGAAGCCGGTTATGCTGCTTGTGGGGGTTGTGACCGAAACTCTGTGGTTCGGTCTTTTTGCCTAAATTCTGTCACTCGAAATTCTGTGATTCGATTGTAATGCCGAAATTCTTTAATTCGATTTTCTTGATATCTAAATTCTATAATTAGTTTTTTTGTATTAATAAACCAAATTATTATTTTAATTGGAAAAATTGTCCTGGCATTTATAACACAGGGATTTGGCATCATCATATGCACCTAACATAGAGATGTGAGGATGGAGAGGTCAAGCAGATTGCTAAAGCCAAAACAGTCCCTCAGGAGAAAAATGAAACGTGCACCGATTAGACAGACAGCCCCTCCTCTTGCCTTTCAACCAGAAACAGAGTTCAGGAAAAATCCTACATTTTCCTCTAACCAAGGAAAACATTTCCACAACTCATCTACATCCACATCTGAGATGTGTAACTTATTTCAGTCCCTCAGCATCACCGTCATTAATCAGTCACAGAAAAGCCAGTGTGAGGCATCAAGAAGGCACGGCCAGTTACCCTCTCACTTTCACACCTCTCTCATCACTTTCACATCTCTCTCCTTAATGTCAAAAATTCATGAATGACAAAATTCCTTAATGTCAATGCCCTTAATGCTTTTCCAGGGATAGGGCAGCTACAGCTTCTCTGGGTACCCTGTGCCAGGGCCTCACCACTCTCAGAGGGAAGAATCTCTTCTCAGTATCCAACATCAAGGAGGCACTCTGCAGGAAGTGAGCTGTCAGAAAATTGCTAATATAATCCTACACTTTGGAAAAGATGGCTTGGGCTGGATAGTAACTAGAGATAGGTTGAAAAAGAAGGAGGAAAAAAACCAAAAATGAGTGGTATGTGAGAACACAGGGACAATACAAGCTGCAGAGCTTGTCCCACCATGCATGACACTGATAGGGGCAATAATGTGAACAATTCCCTGTGAGGGTGGTGAGGCCCTGGCACAGGGTGCCCAGAGAAGTTGTGGGTGCCCCTGGATCCCTGGAAGTGTCCAAGGACAGGTTGGATGAAACTTGGAGTAACCTGGTCTAGTGGAAGATGTCCCTACCCATGGCAGGTGTTGAAATAAGATGATCTTTCAGGTCCTTTCCAACTCAAACCAGTCTGTGAGTTAAGTAACTCCTAAAAGCTATAAGCTCCTTTGCTTCTGATCTCCATCCCTATCCCTGCAGTTTCATGCAAAAACAAAACCTTTACAGCTTGGCTCCAAGGGTCAGTCACCTCCTCACTGCCTCATCTCTTTCACAACTCCTAAGAAAAACACACTTCCCTGACACCTTTATGCAAAATCCTGCATGAAACTGGAAAGCACCTGTATCACTGCAGCAACACCCTCCAAACATGAGCTTTAATAAAGTATATGCTAAGTGTGTACACTTATAACTAGAGAAGCACAGAGGAGCTGCTGAGGAGAACTCATGCCCTGCGGGGATGTGATGCTGCAGCCAGGATGGAAGGGAACCTGTGCCCACAACCCTGATTGGGTCAGGCTGGAAGGGACCACAGTGGCTCATCTGGTGCCTCCTCCCTGCTCCAGCAGGGCCATCCCAAAGCACAGGGCACAGGATTGCACCCAGACAGTTCTGGAATATCTCCAGTGAGGAGACTCCACAGCCTCTCTGGACAATCTGTTCAATCTGTCACTGCTCAGGGAAGTTCTTCCTCGTGTCCAGGTGGAACCTGCTGGGATCAGCCCCTGCCCGTTCCTCTGGTGCCATTGCTGAGCCCCCAGAGCAGGGCCTGGCCCTGCTCTGCCCCTCCCTGCACACAGGGACACTCAGGGCTGAGGGCCCCTCTCAGCTGGGGATCCTCTCAGGGCTGCACAGCCCCAGCTCCCTCAGCCTTTCCTGGGCAGGGAGATGCTCCAGTCCCTTCATCATCTTTGTCCCCCTGCACTGAACACACTCCAGGAGCTCCACGTCTCCCTTGTCCTGAGGAGCCCAGAACTGG
>VXBR01012240.1:77400-101035 GCA_013400215.1 Cisticola juncidis | reverse complement strand
AGAGGGAGGCAGCACCGGGAAGGTGAGGCTGCGGGCGAGATGAGCCGGGAGGAGAGGAGAAGAAGGGTTTTGCGGAGCTGTTATCCCTGATGCTAGCCGGCAGCACCGGGGAGTGGGCGTTGGGGGTCTGAGGGGGTATGGGTGGAGTGGACTACAACTCCCAGCATGCACTGCGGTGCAGGGTTAGTGTCATAGACGGCGGCGGGGAGCGATGCTTGCCGGGAGTTGTAGTCCGTGCCTTATTTGCGGTCCGCCGTGAAAGCTGCCCGACAACATCGATAGTTATGGAGGAGGCGAGAGGCAAGGCTTATTTACTTGGTTTAGTGCTTTTTTAGCTGGTGTGGAGCTTATTTACCTAGTGCAGTGTTTATTTACCTGTTATAGGCCACACTTACCCAGCCGGCGCTTGTTTTCCTGATGTCAATTTCGACACTCGCCTGGTGAGAGGTGACAGGACCTGAATGAGGGAAAAAGTGACCTGAGGAGGTGAGGGAAAAGCCGAATAAATCTGAGTCGTGGTGCTTTAGAGACCAGAAGCCTTTCCCTCTGTCTCTGTAGTAAGAAAAGAAGCTGTGGGTTTTAACTGCATCAAGGACCATGCTTAGGTGCTAAGGTAAAAAGTTCTGATAATTGGATGACTGCATTGAAAATCAGAAAGATAAATCATAGAAACACAGAATGGTTTGGGTTGGAAGAGATCTTAAAGATCATCTATTTCCAATGCCCTGCCATGGGCAGAGACATCTTCAAAATGGAGATGCTTTTTAGTGGTCCTACATTTAAGTAAATTTACTGGATTGAGGCTCTAGGTTAGCAAATATTTAAACATTTCGTCTCATTTAGGCTCATTTGAAGCTTATTGTGTTGAACCCACTTTCCATCATTTTGTTTTTTTAAAGTATGATTTGTGCTATATGGGTTATAATTGCTGGATTTTAATTTTGTCTGTTTCCTCCTTTTCCTGTTAGTTTACAGATAATGAAACCCCGCCACACATCTTCCAGTAAAATGGGTAAACCAACTGGTGGGAAATCAGCAAAAAATCCTCTTAAATCTCAAAATCAGCAAGGGTCTTCCAGAAAAAAAAAGAGAGCAGATGAACAAGGAAAAAAAAAAGGTCAAAAAAGACAGGTATTCATTATTTTGGATCAAACAAAGTAGGAAAGTAACTGGTGGGTGGGGGGAAGGGGAAAGAGATACTTTTTCTCATTTTTAAAATTGGAATTTATAGAGAATAATTCATTAACTAAGAATAGTCCTCCCGAGGAAATGCCCAGTGTGAAGAGCTCTTTTGAGCAGCCTTCAGTAAAGCTTTTTCTTTTGTGGTCAATGTCAAAGACTTTTGTCAGACACTGGCACAGTGAGTTCTTAGGAGTAGATGAATGCTTGAACAGTAGAGGATATCTCCAAATTGCCACGTTTGCTGTAAATTTTTCCCTTCAGCAGGTCCCTCAGGCAGTCGAAAGGGAAATTAATGAACTGCAGGACTATTCCTCTGAAGGTAGGGTCCTGTTCCTCTTTCTCTGTTGAATCTGAGCTGTTTTACACCTTTGACTCCAGTCTGACTGAGCTGGGTCACAAAGCTGTTTGTCCAGGTTTGACAAGTCATGCCTTTCCCTTTTTTCTTTGTGATAACAGAAGAAAATGGTTCTTCAAAAAAGGTGAAGCTGTCCAGTGCTACAATGAGATCTTGGCAGCCTCTCTCAGAGAACAGTAGGCTGTTCCTGGAAAATATAGTGGATTCAGTAGTACTGTAAGTGCCCAATATTCTGATGCTTCTTTGTTTCCAGAAGGAATAAAGTAAAAATCATAGTATTACCTGAACTATGTCAGGTAATAGTCAGAGTGGTTTTTGATGTGTTCTCTGTGCTTGCAGGTTTGTGATGGAAATTCTGCCTTTATTTTCTTTCCAGATCTGTTTTGTCCCAAGGGAGGGAGAGAAAAGATGATGTTCAGAAGCACCTCAACGTACTGAAAAAAAGGTATGAAATTACAAATCAAAAAAAAAAGAGGGAGAGAAGAGATTTCTTGTACTCAGTTGTTTTGTACCATACTTTGAGGGGTGAGCTAAAACACTCTCTTTCTGACTTAAAGCTATATATCATGTTTCATAAAGGCATTTCCAGGTTTTTAGTAAAATGATCATTATTTGGAAAATGAAAATCCTCCTCTTAGAACTTAATTTGAAAAGCAGAAGGTTCAGAACTGAGAAAATACTAATTAATTTCAGTTTAGAGTCAGGGAACGTAGAGGCCAATGGAACATAAACCAGAGAAGGTCAGTGCAATAGCAAACATGAGAATATTGGGATTTCTTGTTCTTGGTTCCTTCCTTGGACACTTACTCCACATGATTTTGGAAAACAATTCAAGGCAGTTTTTCTTACTCTCTGCAACCTTTTGCTTCACTGAAAGCAATTCAGTTTAAAACTAAAGCGAGCTTAGTTTTTCCCCAGAATTTTCTTTTTTGCTTTGCAAAGAACTCCAAACAAACCATGCTTTCCTTTTTCTCTAATTAAAGGGTGCTGAGACGTTTCAACACTTTAAAGGTGCCTCCAGGGGAACTGAGCAACCTGAAGAATATCCAGAGCCTTCAAATGGCAGAGAAACAAATGCTTGAGACAAACGAGGAGTCTTTGGTGCAACTGCAGGTGTGAAAAGCAAGGAAGGGAAGAAATTACCTGAAATCACCTTCCCACACTGTGCCTGTGCTGTTGTGGAGGAGTGTCCAGTGTTCATCATTGTCACCCCCTTTGCAACAAAGCTCTCTCTCCTTTTGCCTGATTCAGTGGCTCAGTGTGGTCTGTGGGAAAGACTCACCATCTCTAAAATAAATTTAATTTTATGTCTGTTTTGTTTTAGGAAGAAATAACTGATGCGCAGCGATCAGCAGAGCGCATTGAGGAAGATATACAGCAACTGCAGTACAAAATCCAGAAGCTGAAGAACCAGTTAGAGGAAGATGAAAAAGATGCCAGGAAGGTATTTCTCATAAATTCTTCTGTACTCCTGTGACCTGGAGGAATAGGCTGACTTCCAGAGCTTTCTCAAAGAAATGTTCCCCAGACAGTGACATTTATGGAAGGTGTCATTTGCCTTTGGGAATGGATCTTTGTAATCTTTCCCACTTCAGTTGCAGAATTCAGAAGTTTGATTTCAGAAGCTGGATAATGACTGGTTATTTTCCTACTTGTGTGCCTGATATTTGGAGGTGTGGATTGTTTTTTCATTCTCTTTTTCTAGGTATTGCAGGAAAATGGCAGTGGAACCCTCCACCTCCCACAACTCCCCAAGCGCAGCTTGCAGGCACCCACGTTGCAGGTGAGTGTGGAATTTATATTTATCTTTTCAGAGACACATTGGTTATGAGGAGGAAGGCAAAAAAAATGTGCTTTTATCCTTTAACCTCTACCAGAGGGAGCAAATTCTGAAAATTCAGAAAATTTGAATAGGTTTTCATTTTCTATTTTTGTTTTGTTTTGTTTTTTTAGATTGAGGACTATATGCTTATGTTTAAAAACCAGGACAAAATCCTAAAAGACTCCTCATCCCTGGGAGTGTTCAAGGCCAGGCTGGATGGGGCTTTGAGCACTGGGGATAGTGGAACCTTGTGGGAGGTGTCCTTGCCATGGCAGGGGATTGGAACAAGCTGGTCTTTAAGGTCCCTTCCTACCCACACCATTCTGTGATCTTAACATTTAAAACATTTCATGTCTTCCTAGAAACCCTCTGGCCCTAGGGAACTTGTAATTTCTGAAATGTATCTATAATTGTTGGAGGGAAGACTCACTCTGTGACTTTGAATCTTTTTTGTTTAAGCTGTAGCTGGTCTGCATGACAGTGAAATTCCTGTTGCACTTGACAAAAGCTGTTTTTTAATTTGTTACCTATTGTTCTTTCCTTCTTTAGGAGGAAATTTTGAAAGTAAAGAATCAGAAGGGCCTTTTAAAGGATATGAATGCTATTCAGCAGTCAGCTGACTTGAAGAACTTGTTAACCCTCATTGAAAAGACCTATGAGAAAGTGGATTTGCTTTGAGAAGCCAAAATGTGTGGAGTCTCCATGCTGAGCTTGGAAACTGCTTTCCTCCTAATTGCCTTCCTGCTGTGACTGCAGAATTTCTGTTAAAACATTTTCTATTAACATTGGTATATAAATCTGTAGATACATTTTTGGATTCGAGTCATCTGTCAGGGATTTTTTTTGGGTTTTTTTTTGACCTGTGATGACTTCTAATGATGTTATATCCTATCTTAGGAGAAGGGGGGGAAATAAATCCTGGATTATTAGGGTGTTTTTACAGAATAAGGGAACTTTTCCATTGTATTTGCACTTCTATTTCTGTAAATCACTAAAGGAAGTGTCTTTTACCAGAGTAATTTGTATTTGGGAGTTTAAACCTGAAACAGGTAGTAAAAATAAGCTTATCTAATACTCAATTGTAAATCCCCTATCCAACTTTCTTATTATTTTTTAATAAAAAGCCCTCAATTGAAGAAAATTTAATAATTTTTATCCAATGTACAAAGTTACAAAATATTTTTACATTTTCATTACTTAATACAAAAACCAACATCAAACAACATAAAGTACTTTCTCAGGTTAAATTACCTGCTGGGAGATAGCAGTGCTCTTTACACTGACTTGTCTCAGAAACTCTTGTTCTTCTATTTACAAGCTGCTGCTACTCTTAATGAGACAAAAGCTAATTATCTCTCTTTTATGAGGGCTTGAAAGCATCTCTGGAGTTAAAATCATGGAATGCCTCAAGTTGGAGCGAATGTGTAAGGATTTGTGAGTCCAGCTGTCTGCTCCTCACAGGATTACCTAAACCATGGAGGATCAGAAAAAACAGACTTGGCGAGGCCGTTTTTACAGGTTAAAGGTCTTAAAAGTGTAAGAACATTTTAAGGTCTTAAACAGAGTTGTTTATTATATGAAAACATGTACCTGAAGGTGTGAGTCCTAAATGAGCAGTCTTACAATCAGTTATAAACATAAAGTCTTAGCAAGCAAATTCCAGCAAAGCAATAATCAAAATATAGAATTGAACATAATATCCCCACTTCCAACCCAGAGGCTTTTATCCATAAGTTACAAATGCATATTCATATCTTTATCTACACACTACCCAATCTAGGTGCAATTTTCTAAGTTGGTAAAACTACAAAAAAACTACAAAAAGCAGCATCAAAAACCTGAGCATAACATATATCTATCAGTGCAAAAACTCTGTCTCACTAGCGTGAAAGTTCTATCTTATTGTGCATAAAAATTCTGTCTTGTTATGTGAAAAACTCTATCTTAACATATGTCAAAAACTTTATCTTATTTGTGCAAAATTCATACCAAAAATTATAAACATTACTCTATTTTTGTTGTGTCTAAACTCTATCACTAGGCCTGAAGCTCTGTATTTCTACACTAACAACTTAGGGCATATGAAGCTTAAAACTGAGGCTCAGATTTCTACTTTATGCATATATGGCTTTATATATTCTAATTTTTCTAAAGGTTTTAATTCAAACCCTTCACATTTCACTCTCTGTGGAGGATCCATGGAAATGGTCTCCAACACAGACTGTGTACTTGCTTTATACTGAATCACAGGAAAAGAAATATAATTATTTAGAAATACGTCTGGAGCATTTACTGATATAACCATTTCCCCCAAATAATTTAATCCAGAGTATGGATTAAAGATTTTCCTGCATGCCAGGGAAAGGTTAAATGAACACATATTCCTTGGCTTTCATTGAGAGTGATTTACTGTGTGGGTTTTGAACTTCCTGAACCAGATAAGAGATTTCCTTTTTTAATTATTTTTAGTTTGGAAAGAAAGTGTGGAGAAGAGCAGTGAGTAGGAGTCAGATTCAGCTTCCACACCAGAAATTGAAATAGTGATTGAAGAATGAGCTGCTGCATTACAGCTCTGGGTAGTTACAAAGACAAGTCATAATTACTTCAATTTATTTTTTTTTTCCTGGACCCTTGGTGATTTATGATAGGCTGGCTGTGGGTGTTGTTACTTTGGGGTTGTCATGCACACATAAATAGGGCAACATGAACCAGGGAACATAAATCCAGACATTTATTAGGTGGTTTTTAGTCATCTTGACAGTGGACACTTGGACAGAGTTGCAGAATGATCAGGTTGTTGTTTTTGATGAGATTTGAGGCCTCTTGCAGAAGGTTCACTGTTGTGTGTGTGGAGCTGTGACCACAGCTGTGTGATCTGACCTGGGAGCACCTGAAACTTCAATTTCACAAACCTTGGCTTTAAGCAGGTAAGACATTTTTCCATGTGTGTATGCTTTATTTACTGAGTTTATCCATTGAAGGAATACTTGGGGAAAAGCTGAATGAACCTCTGGATTCAGATCAACCTGGCCTAATGTTTTTCCTCAGAAGTGACCTGCAGCAAGTACAGAGCTGTGATTTCTTTGCATATGGAAATGGAAGGAGTAGGGAGAAGAGCCAAGGGGAGAAGCTGTGCTGAGGCACTGGGGACATCAGGATATCCATCCCAGCTTCAAACCCAGCTGACTGCCAAGGTCAAACATCCCTTCTGTTCTGGCAGCCTGAACCTCTGAACATCCCACATTTATCTCTTTGTACAACCTAAGCACAGCTTCATGGTTCATATGTCTTTTGGGAGAAACCTGGACTTGGGAGCATTTTTTGGGATATGCTTTCAACAAACACTCAGTGAAAATGGCAGCAAGAATAAGAAAGGTGAAGGTCTGTATTATTTAGCCAAGATCAGGTGGTCTAAGAGATTAATCCATGAGCCATCAATTACTTCATACTTCTGGTCCATTTCTACCCTCTCCCAATAAAGAAAAAACAACAAAAGAACACCACTTTGGTTTAAAATACTGGAAATCTTAATTGAAATATGGATTGTTTTGGTCAAAGAATTAAGAAGATGTCATGGAAAAATGATTTAAACATTGTAGAAACAATGGATGCTGATTAGAGCTCTAAGAACGTGCCACAGCACACATTTGATAGGGTTTGGGGATGACATTAAATGAAATGGCAGGGCTGAGGTCCAGGTCTGAGGTGGAAACTCCGGGTGGAGGACGGAAGTTGAACCTCTGCAGGAGACTGGTGAAGAAGAGGAAAAGCTCCATTTTAGCAAGAGTTTCCCCAGCACAGATCCTGCGCCCTGGAACAAAAGGCAAAAGGACCACAAGAAAATCAGTGAGAGCTTCCTCAGGATTGGAAGGAAAAAACCTCTTTTATCAGCTCTTGTTCTGAAAAAGGTCAGTGGGAATCCAGAATGTTATATCTTAGGTATGAATGAAGAACACAGTAGATTTTAAAACTCTGTTGGGTACAAGTTATCAGAGAAAGAGGAATTTTGATCTTCAGAGGTATCATACCAAAGCCAGCTGGTGATGGGTTTTTATTTCCCTTTGTCTAGATGCTTGCATTTGGAAAGAAATGTATGGAACTGTAGTCTGAATTTCTTAACTCCAGTTTTCAAAAAAAATCTGAATTTTTACTTCATTTCCACATTTTTCCTCTACTTGGCCCAATTTTTGAGTCCCAAACCAACTGGTTTGGTTTAGTTTAGACTTTAGGTCTATTAGTCAACTCATAGGCAAATTTTTATACTAAATTTTGTTAGCAAATTCCTAGAAGATTCACAAATGCTGGCCAGAATGGGACTGAGAAGCAAGGTGGAGGAGATATTCTATGGATATTCAAAAGTTCTGTAAATATAAGTTCTGTCAAGTCCAGTAGCTAGTAAACTGCCTTATTCAGAGCATGCTGATT
The DNA here is from genome assembly GCA_013400215.1 of Cisticola juncidis. Lineage (NCBI taxonomy): Eukaryota > Metazoa > Chordata > Aves > Passeriformes > Cisticolidae > Cisticola > Cisticola juncidis. The sequence goes on along the minus strand of VXBR01012240.1, from coordinate 93,251 downwards.
CAAGGCCAGAACTAAACAAAAGCCTGAACTAAAATTTGATTTTTAAACCCCTGAGTGATAGAAAGTGGAAAATTGGGAGCTATGGCATGGCTGTGATCTGAAATCAGCCCTCCAGGGAAGGCTCAGACCTGACACTCCCTGGATGTGCTTTCAGCTGGGACATCTAGACTGAAGTCTGGAAAAGAAAACCTGGGAACTGGGAGTGTCATAAGTTCTTCTACAAAAAGCAAACAAACAAAAAAAACCCCAAAAAACCCCCCACAGCAACAACAACAAACCCCAAAAAGAAAAAAACAAACAAAAAATAACACCCCAAAACCATGGGGTACTGGATAGTGACTACAAGATAAAATAATATTTAAAGATCATACAGAGTTGAAAATATACAAATAAGGTCAATAAAAAAAGGGAGACTTCTGGATATAATAAATAAATAGCCCTAGACTGATGTATGGTAACTTAAAAAGAGCAATTACAGAGCCTGCAAAGCAGGAAAAGTGCCAGAGAAGGGGCAGGGTTGGAATCTCCCTTGGTTTGGCAAATGGTGCAGGTATGTAAATTCAGGTGACTGTCATGCTCTGGGCAAGCCCCTTCTGTCCTTTGATTTTACAAGAAATATGGGGCAACTTCTTCTTCTCTTTCCCACACTATGAATCTTGATCCAGCCAACACTTTTGTGACTTCTTTTAAAAGGGACGTGGGAAAATGAAGCAGGAAATGCACAGAGGGATCTTTGCTGCGTGTTCTGTGTAAATGTGAAAGAGAAAGCACCTGCTGAAAAGGGCATGAAAGCATCTTTCTTCACAAATTTCCCATTGGCATCAAGGAAGTGCTCAGGGTAGAACATTTCTGGCTTCTCCCACTGTGACTCATCTTTCAGGACTGAGGTCAGTAAAGGGATGATGAAGGTTCCCTGCAAAACAGGACAGAGGAATGAATTCCTGGACAAATTCAGAAAGAAGAAATGTTTAAATGGAGCAATCCTGTAGGTTTCTCACCTTGGGGATGAAATAGCCTTTGAGGGTGACATCTGCAGCAGTCTCATGAGGCAAATCCAGGGGCAGGATATTGGCAAACCTCTGAATTTCGTGGATGACAGCATCTGTGTATGGCATCTGGGATCGGTGCTCGACCCGAGGGGGGTTGGACCCTATCACTTGCTCTATTTCTTCTTGGACCTTTTCTGAAGAAAGAATCAGCTCTAAGATACAAAGATTCATTCACCCCTGAGACACAGTGTGCTTTACTAATGTAAAGAATAATAGATCTGGACTACAAACCATAAATTCTCCAAATATATATTTTTTTTCCTTTCAGAAATAACGGAGGTGAACAGGACTACAGTGTTTGATTCTTTACCAACAAGAAACCTAAAGACTTTTTTTTCTGCCATCTCCTCTGTCTAAAGATCCTTATTCTGCCCAAGGGTTGTCTCAAAACCCCCATTTGACTCCAAAAAACACTGTAGCATCAGCTGGAATGGAGATGCAAGACAAAGGCAATTCCATTAATTTTCTAAGGTACCTAAAGCCTCAGTAAAGTCCATTTAACATCTGCACAGGCCTTTGGTTTATTGATAGTTTCTGAGGGAAACCTGGAACAAAATCACTGACCAAGGCAGGACAGCTCTTTACATAATAATAAATGAGATTTCCCTAAGCAAAGGGCCTGGCCTGTATGAAGTCTGACTCTCACTGGGTCTGAACCACAGGGCACGGAGACAATAATTGGCTGGAAATCCCAGCTTTTTGTAACTTGGCCTATGAGCAGATATATTGATCCCCCAGGTTCCTCTTTGGTCCCTAATACCCTGAAAATAGCAGTATCTACCATTAAATCACTTACTCTGGATTTCAGGGTACTTCAGCATCAGCAGAAATCCCCAGTTTAGTGTGGTGGAAATTGTCTCAACACCAGCAGTAAACAAATTGCTCACCAAGCTTAGCAAGTTGCCATTATGGAAATACCCATTGGTAGTGGATTTCTCCTGAAAAAAGTGGTTGAGATAAAAGGATGAAAACTCAAAGCTTTCCATGTGAAAATGCAATTTATGTAGATAAACATTTGCTAAGATATAAATCCTATATTTTAAAAAGGTGTGAAAGATGAGGAAGAGCTCTGGGCTTGTGCCTGGAGGAGGGTGCTGATACATCTTTGTATTTATTGGGACTGTTTGCCAAGAGAATTGCTTTCCCCATAGGGAAGGTAACACAGACATATCAGAGACCCCAAATAAATCCCAGTAAAGCCCAGATAATGATTCCATTCTGTACTGATACGTATTTTCAGAAGAGCCAGAAGAGCTGGGACAACAGAAAGAACAGAAAAAAAGATGCAGCCTTGGTAAATATATTTATACAGTCTAAAGAAAATAAATAAGGATAAATGTTCATTGGTTAGAAGAGGTTGGATCTTCAACAGGGTGAAGTATCTGTTCAACTCTACCACTTTGTCATATGCATTTTCTCAAAGACAACTTCCCTAAAGAAATTCAGCTGTAATTGTAAGGACTGAAAGAAATAGGGAGCAAAAAAATAGGGAGCATAAAAAATGGAATAAGCAAGAAAATACTGTTACCTCCTGCTGTTTAACCAGGAAAGCATCAATAAAACTTCTTTGGTCATTTTTGTCCAGGTTTTTGAGGTTCTCTACAAAAGTAACTCGTACAAAATCATGGAATTCATCTCTGTTTCGGAGGAGAGCCTTGTTAGCCCTGAGGAGGAATCCAAGGTATGGGAACATATTGTACGTCTAGGAGAGTGGAAATTGTTAGAATTTATCAGCCAGAGCTCTGAAAACACTGCAGAAACAAATTAACAACATTTGGCCTTCTCTGCAGATACTAAGTCAAAAACTTGAGATTAATATTTTGTTTTTTAGAACACAAAAATTTGACTGAAGGAATTTGTGGTAGAAAATTCATCAACGACTACCAAATATATGTAAAAATCTTGCCCCAAATTAATATTTTTCAGGAGTAATGTAGGTGTTAGGCTCAAACAGCTTCAAGCTGCCACCAGGAAGGTGGAAATGTTGTCCAGCAACTTTTTTTGTTGTTTTAGCCAGCTCTTCCACTAACATTTTTATTTTCTTTTTCAAAACCTAGATAAACATGAATCAATCCAAGGTGTGGCAGCATTGCATGCAGGTATCCAAAAGTATTTTTCACTTATTAGCACTCTTCAAGCTATCTCTTAAATATGTTTTTTGAAAGACTGGGGACTTGATTGTTAACTCCATGTTTCCCAAACTGCCTCTCAAGGTTATTTTTGTCCAAGAAAGTTCTTTGTAAACTTATTATCTCTCAAAGTCTCAGATTTTCCTGTTTAGTAGAAGAAACTGATCACCAGTATTTTTATTTCCCTGTGGTATCCAGTGGAACAGCAATGTAAATNTAGAAGAAACTGATCACCAGTATTGTTATTTTCCTAAATAAGTAAATAAGTAAATAAGTAAACTAAATGTGAATCTTTACCGTAACCAAAGGTCTCCCAGCAAGCCTCATGTTTTCATTGGTCAGATTTAGAAGTCTCACAAATCTGGAGTCTTTGTAGTCAAATCGTTTTCCCAGCAATATTGACACAATTATATTAGCAACTGCTGCATTGATTATTCTGCTGGCATCGAAGGGTTTTCCTAGACAAGGAACAAGAGAATTTATTGCACTGTAATAAAGACAGTGTTATTACATGTAATAACATGAATTATTACGTGTAATAAAGAGATGTAATTTCTAAATGTAAATTTACTCTTAAATATTGCTATTTTTTTCTGATTGATTGCTGTCATTGATTATTATCCAATGTTAGAAGTACGGTACGGTGGTACTAAGACAAAAATGTCAGAAGAGCCAAATTCATCAAATTGACATAAATTTGATAGAAAAGCCTGAACTTGAGAAGGCTCAAAAAGCCTTGGGCAAAATCTTAGAGGTGGTGAGGCCCTAGCACAGGTTGCCCAGAGAAGCTGTGGCTGCCCAAATCCTGGAAATCTTCCAGGATTTCACAGGTTGGGAGCAACCTGGGATAGTGGAAGGGGGATGGAACTGGATGAGTTTTAAAGTCCCTTGGAACCCCAACCCTTCTGTGACTCTGTGATTGTAAAGATTTGAGGAAGGAGCCATCCACCCACCCTCCTGGGAGGCGATGGTGTCTGCCAGGTGCCCGTACTCCTCCACGATCCGATCCTCGATGGCCTTTTTGCCCATCCCAAAGTCCCGCAAGGCTGTGAGGGTGAATCTCCGCATCACCTTCCAGTTCTCACCGTGAGCAAAAACAACCCCTGAGACCAAGAGGGCATTTCAAAGTGGAGATTTTAAACAGTTTTGTAGGCATAAAATAGAGCTGTTTAGTAGAGGTCACTTTTAAAAGAAGTTAAATTGCATCCAGATGTGCCTTAAGTATTTTCGATCCTCAGCAATAGGTTTATTACACAAGCAAAGGATAAATATTTAAGGTTTATTTAATCAAATCTTAAGAATGTATATCCTCCAAGACACTTGTCACTGAAAGAAAGCAGACATTAGAAAATCAAGTTCAAAATGCTGGTCGTCATAGTTTGGAAGTGGAATTGAATTGAGATCTCTGAGGACTGCAGGAAAAAATTAAGTAGGAGCAAATGTCTTAAAAATTAAGTAATTTCTTAAAACCTACAACATCAGGTTTTTTCACTGAAATTGTTACATCTTTTAACTGATGACATCAACAATGATTTTTTTTCCAAATAAATAAAGTGAAAAGTAAGCTTCCATGCAAATTAAAAGATGCAACTGTTGAAATGTTCACAGAATTATTCCTGAATTTCTCCTAAGATCTGCAGAAATATAAGTATGACACTCTTATGCTAAATTAGAATGAAGTTTGGGTGTGAAATTCTTATTTTGAAACCCAGCTCAGTAGACAGTATTCTCCTTTTAAAATAAATCCACAGTTCTCTATGTGTTATTGTCATAATCTGAATTTAAAAGAATTTAAAAGCACTATTTACCACTGAAATGACAATAATAGAAATAGAATACTAACTTCAGAAAAGGTGGTTCTCTGATAAGTCCAAAGGGTTACAAGTCCAGAGCTATATCATGAGAGCTAAAAATGCTTCTCTGGCATGGATGCCCTGTTCTAGATCCTGAAACTGTGTCATTCTCCATTATCTGTTGCTGTGGTTATTTTTAGAGTTTTGGTTGTTTTGTTGCCACTGTCAGTAGTTTCAAAGTTGGATAAGTGTGCTGAAGTAAATAAGATTAAAAATAAGCTCCCTATTTCCAATGCCTTTTGTGATTTCTGATCCAAAGCTTTGTCCCAGCTCCTGCTTTGTCTATAGGAAAAAAAATTGAGTAGGTCAAGCCGATAAGGAAAAATAAGATTAGCTCACCATTTCCTCTGGTTAAATCTTCGAAGATTGGGATTTTAGGTCTCTCTGCAAATGCATCTGCCTGGTTTACGAGAGCTTCTTTCACTGTCTCATAGCCAGAAATCACTACAATTTTCCTGTGCCCCATCTGAACACTGAAGACTGGACCATATTTTTTGGACAGCTGTCAGGAGAAGAGAACAGTGATTTAAAACTTTTACAGCCCACAAAGAAATCCATCACCCTTTCCAGTGCTGCTCATTTTCCAGTCCTGCCTCTGGGTTACTAACATGGTGGATATTTTCCTGACTACAGGGAAAGACACTTGATTTAAATGATGGGAATGTGCCAGGCATTGTGGTGGATAATGACTAAATAGCACAGTTGGGAGAAGAGTTCCATTGTGCTAAATTGAGCAAAAGTGTCAACAGCTGAAACCCCAAGTCAGCAAAGGATTGCACTGAGAATCCTGTCTTCCCTCAGAAACCCTTGTAAAATCAATTTTTGATTTTTGACTCATGTTTTGTAAATTCATGACTCATGAATTTGTAAATTCAGTTTCAATTTTTGACTCATGTTTTCACACCTATCTCTATGCCATTGTGTTTCTCTTCTGTACAGACTACACCTGAATGTTCATTACCATTATTTTATTAAAAATAAATAATTTTGTTTCTGGGCCAGGATTTAACATTCAAATTTTTAATACATGATTACATGCACCATGGATCTCTCTCAGAGACAATGTGGTACCTTTTTAGCTGGTACAGGTAGATTTATTTTTATGTAACTCAGTGTTGCTGATTCTTCTGACAACTGGAGGGGATTTCCTGACTGCACTCATTTTCTGGTGGGTTTGTAGAGAGAAACACAGGGCATGGATTTGGTGTCAAGATCCAAAATGCTCAGCAAGGGGTAAGCAAGTACAGCCAGCTGAAATAACAGGAGCAGTGACCATGTCTGAATTGTCTCAAGTCAGAGAACCAATATCCAGCATCAGAAAGGAATCACTGAATTCCAGCAGATAAATGCTGGTTCTGTTGGCCTGAGAACAGGTGGACCTTGCTTTTGTCAACACGACTGGGCTGTGTTGGAGAGATACACTGATATTCCAGATATTGCATCTAAACCCTCTTTTGACTTGTGAGTACAACATCCATGCAGGTTTATATCCCTTCAAAAAATATCCCTTTCAAAATCATCAGCAGGGAAGATGTGTAATTTTAATGTCTAAGCAGAAAAACTCTAAGGAAGGAGCAGGTTCACAGAATTTTTCTAAGTCAACGTCAGCAAAACCCTGTAATAAACTAGGTAAAAAAAGCACCAGAAGAAAACAGAAAGATTTCGTATTTTGGTAAAGGTTGGTTCTGAATATTAAGAGTATGTAGTTATATCTTTATCCTTTTCCTCTTCAGGGAAAGAAAAGAGGAAAGGGAGATGAGAACATTGATAAATCAGTGAAGCCAAGATGCTGCAGTCACAGCTCCAGGTACATCAATCAGTGGAAGGCAGAGAAGGAAACACCATGTATAAAAATCACTCCTTATTCAGCTGCCTTTCTTTCAAAATTACCACAAAAATGAGGCAGACACTTGTGATTAATCTGAAAGTTGTTGAAGGCTGCATGAAGAAAATATTACAGTAAAAAAAAAAACCTGCTGCATTCAACATTTTCTGCTCCAATAACCATCTCAGGGTCCCTTGCTAAAGGCTAATGCATGGATGCAATAGATTGGGTGCAGTAGGAGAAGCCCTCTGACATCTTGGACTGTGGGGCTTGGTTGATAGGGCCAATAGATAAGAAAATGAGTACCTGTAGATAAGTCCTGTAGGGTCTCTTCAAGTCAAACAAAAGGAGGTTTCCAATTATAGGTAATGGTCTTGGACCTGGAGGAAAATTCTGACTTCGGCTGTTCCAGAAACCTGCTGTTTTCAAGATGGAGAGAAAAGCCAGGATCGACACTAAAACAATGGAAGTGCTGCTGTTCCAGAAACCTGCTGTTTTCAGAATGGATAGAAAAGCTAGGAAGAGCACAAAACCAATGGAAGTGCTGCTGTTCCAGCCCATCTCTATTCAGCCAAGTATGTGCCACAGAAGAGAAAAGAGAAAATGTGGGCTCTGGATCTCCGTCCTCCTGAGATAATTTCACTTGAGAGGCTCTTGTGTTAGTCCATAATCCTCTTTTCCAGGGAAGGGTATGTTTTAATTGCAGCTGTGACTTGTTCTCCTCCCGTGTGCTTCCTAATGAATCCTCAGAAGGGTACAGGGGCATATAAATATTTGCTAACCAGTGTGACTGGGGGAGAGTGTGGGTCACTGGGCAAGTATGAAAGTCCAAGAACAGGGATAACTGCAGGTCATCAACCCGACATTTGCTATAAAAGCCATAAATTCTGCATGCTGTCCAGGTTACTGATTAATCATGTTTTTGCCTTTAGCTCAGATATCCTTGATACCCTCGAGAAATCAAAATTCTGCTGCCCAGGGGTGTCGTGCACAGAGATTTATTTTTTTAAAGTGTGTGATGTATGAATGTGAGACTCACAAGCAGATGAATCTGTTTGTTGCAGAGTTAAAACAGCACTTATACACTTGGTGTGAGGATCTCTGCTCAGTTCTTCACACATAACCTGGCTGCAGGCCTCCAATAAATCTGCCAGCCTGACAGTTTGTTGTTTTTCTCAAGGTTTGCAGGCTTCCAGGGAACGCCTTTCCTGTTTTCAGATTGTGTGTAATCTGCTTTCTCCTGTGCTTCCCAGGGCTTTTCAGGCCTGCTGTTTCCTCACAAAACTATTTATGGGTGCCAGGACTTGATTCCATTGAATTCGCTGGGAATTTGAAATCACAGAATTATTGAGGTTGGAGGCGACTCTGGAATTTTTCTGGTCCAAACCCCCTTTCAAGCTGGGCCACCAAGAGCCACTTCCCCAAACAGGTTTTGAGTATCTCCAAGGACCTAAAAAATTTTATGATCCTAAGAAGGAAGAATCCACATCTCCTGGGCCACCTGTGCTTAGTCTCTCACAATATCAAAGTGTTTCCTGATGTTCAGAGGGAACTCCTGAGTTTCAGTGTGTGCCTGTGGCCCCTGGTCCTGGCCCCAGGGACACACTGAGAAGAGTCTGGCTCTGATTTATTTCATCCTTCCCCAGGTGTTTATACTGCTGAGACCCCCTGAGCCTTCTCTCCTCTAGGCTGAACTCCCATCCCTCTGTGTTTCCTCTGATGAGAGATGTTCCAGTCACTCCAGCATCTTTGTGGCCCTTTGCTGGACTCTCTCCAGTCTGCCCATATCTCTTGGGTACTGGAAATCCCAGAACTGGACACAGCACTGGGAAAAAGTGTCCTCTGCTGCCTGAGGAAAGGGGGCTGAGCTACAGCCTGACTCAAGTGAGAGTCCAAGAGAGGGAACAGCAGAGGAGGAGGTGTTGAAGGAAGAAGCCAAGGAAAAGACTGGACAGAAAAGCTGAGTCACAGCCCACAGAACAGTGTTTGGAAGAGTTTTCTAGTAGAAATCTAGAACACCAAATTGTGGCCTTGAGGCCAGAACCCCAGGCTGTGTGAAGTGCCCCAAGGCTGAGGCCCTTGTCCTTCTCTCCCAGAAGTGTCAGGGTCCCTGCAGAGACCAGAGGCAGAGGAGAGGAGGGAATGGGGGGATTCCCCAGGGAATGGGGATGCAGAGACCCAGAGGAAGAACCCTGGCACATGGCTGGGGGCCTGGGAGAGGAGCTTGAGCTGCTCCTGGCCTGGCTGACCCTGAGCCTGCTGCTGTCCCCAGGGGTTCTGAGGGACAAACCAGGACCTCACCTGCCTGGGAAAGTCCAGGGCCAGTGTCCAGCTGGGCTCCAGTTACAGGATTCTGCTTCACCTGTCCAGAGTGGGTAAAAAGGCACAGAAAATGTCCAGTTTTCCACATGTACCTGGAATTTCACTAATAGCAAGGAACTGAGTGGAGGTTGAAAAGTGAACATTTTGCAGGAGGTTTGAGAAGAGCAGGAGGAGCTCTCCTTTATAAGAGGACTTCTCTCTTACTGAGATCAAACTTTTATCAAAATATATTAACAAAATAGAAGAAAGAGAAGAAGGAGAGAAAGAGGAAATCCCCAAGAAATGTCAAACATACACAGATGGTCATCTGAACACTCAATTAATGTGTTTATTCAGCAACAGATTTGAGTACAAATGTTAAAAGAAATTTTGTGAGCAAATATTCAGACAATGGTTTACAAATAAATTTTCTTTTCAGTAATGAAATACAAAGATACTGTCCTGACAGAGGTAGGAATGGAGAACTATAAGACAGACTTCAAAGCTGTGGTCACCCACTGGTATTCTGAAAAAGGTTTGACCTTTGGTTAGTTTAAATAAGATATGGTTAAAGTTTTTACTCATTAAAAAAAAATTTAAAAACCCCAAACCACAACACCTTATTTAAGCTCTTTTAACATAAAAATACGTCAAAGTGAGAACAAAGGTTGGACAGAAAGTGTTGAGTGGTTGTTGGAAGGGATAAAACATTGCCAGTCTTTTATGAGAAAGAAAAGAAATGCTGATGGTCATGAGCCTCAAATTTAGAGTAGTTGTACTTTAACTTTTGTTTAATTTTCAGTCCCATCCTTTAAGCTCATCCTCCACTTTGTGTCTTCTTTAACTCCTTACTTTCCTTTCCAGTGTAAGGCTTCCTCATAAAAGAATAAAAGCTTCTTAGTAAAATATTTTAAGCCTCTATCTTTTAAGTGTCCAGTCACATATTACACAGAAGTTGTAACTAATTATTAATAAAGCTCTGCTGATTCAAAGCTTTGATTAATTGGGAAATAACCAAAATTGGAAAATACCCAAAGACAGGGAACCAAACACCTATGACATCTGCAATGTGGTGATGAGCAATTAGGGTAAAAAAAAAAACTTTGGAGAAACAAATTGTATGCTTCAAGGGCACAGTCACATGGAAAAGAAAATAACATTTAAAGCTCTGATTAGACAAAGGGATCATCTCCCTACTCTATTTTTTGAGAGAACCTGAGGGAGTCATTTCTCTGGGGGAAGAATCTTCTGAAAAAGAAGTTTGGGGACAATAATGAATACTTAGAGGATGAGGGTATGGATTAATATGGAAAGATTACAAGAAGAACTGGAGAACAAAACTGTATAGTTCATTTTTTCCCTTTTGGAATTAAAAAATCCTCAAACCCTAAATGGTCTTATTGAAGACATCAATCACCAGGGAAGGTTTAGGTTGGATATTATGAAAAAATTCTTCACTGGAAGAGTGGTTAAGCATTGGAACAGGCTCCCCAGGGAAGCAGGGGAGTCACCATCCCTGGAAGTGTTCAAGAAGTGAGTGGACACAGAATTCTCAATGTGCTTTACTGGCCATGATGATTATCCAGCCAAGGCTGGACTTGATGATCTTGGAAGTATTTTCCAACCTTAAAATTCTATAATTCAAAGATTTACTGACAGTGGATGGTGCTTCCTCACTCAGCTATTTCTGTGTGGTCAGCACTCAAACTGGTGAAATCACCTCACCCCCTTTGAGGTGAGTAAAAAACCCTCTGAACTCCCAAGTAGGAATTTGAGGGGTGAAATTCATGTATGAAGATCAGATTTTTACAGGCTGTCCACAGATGGAATCTTTTTCAAGTACTTCAACACTTCATAAATTTTGCACAAAATACTTCTAAAATTTTTACAAATGTGATATTTACATTGTTAAATTCTTCCCCAGTTTTTACAAAAATTAAAGTGAGACAGCTTTGAGAGGATGAAGGGTCTTACAGCCAACAGGGCAGAAGAGAGTCAGTCATTGCACATACGCAAAAGAGCTTATCTGAACTAGTGTGATAGAACAAATGTGTTTTTATTTATGGATAAAAATCTGACATATCTGGCAATATACAGCAGATATAACGTATGGGAAAGCCCTGTTTAGTAACATTCTAAAGACTTTCAAGGAAAAATGCATCAGCAGAAATGAAATTTTATATGAGAGGAGTTTTCCCCTTAGGTCTGATAAGTAAGACTTGAAATAATGTCCTGGTACAAAAAAAAAAAAAAGATTTGAAGTTCACCCATTTTGAGACATTCAGAGACATCAGCAGGAGCTTTCCATCTTTCCATGAATGATGGATTCATTCCTGTGTTCCTTCTGTTTGATTTCCACTTCCCATCCACTGTCTCTCAATGGATTATCCCATGCACAAAGGCACCTCATGGAGTTCCTTCAGCTTCCTCAATTTTTGTCTCTGAACTGAGCAGCCACTGTCATCACTTCTCTGATGAAGTTAATTTTCCTTAATTTAGCTTCAGTTCTCTTCTTTTTGCTTTCATTTCTTTTAGGAGAAAGTGACTTCAGAGTTGGTGATGCCCCATGGAAGTTCTCTGCTGAGTCTTCTGTAGGTTGAATGTAGTTTCTTTCCAATCAGTTCCAAACAATTCATGTGTTTCTGGAGCTGGAATTATTTCAGGTTATTTCTTTATATTTTATTATATTTCATGACATCAACACTGCTACAATCCACTCTTTACTATTGAATAGAATATGTCCTATCATGCAATCACTTGGTTTTCATAGCTCCTGCTCAGTTCCCTTATTATGTCCTTAAAACTAACTAAATCTATGACAATAAATAAATATTTATGTTGTCTATGACAAAAATGATTTTTTTTACAATTTCACTTTCTTCTCCTTTTCAATAAACATATTAACAATGAATCTTGATACTCATATTGCCTCTCATATTGCTGTATCAATCACTGTACTCTGTGCTTTGCCATAAGAATTATTTCAATATTTTGTTTCCTGTCATAATTATATTTCAAAATACAGCACATTTTCTCCTCCATCAGAAAACAGGAAAACACAATCTCTTAAAAAGTTAAGGTAGGATACTCTGGTTTGTTCGAATCCATATAAAAATATAAATTAATTTCTTCTTGATTACTCTTATACAGGCTGAAGGATGTCACTCAGAAATCTCACAAATAAATATATTATCCTGTGATAATCTTGAAACCCAAAGTTTATTACAACAGCTATATTGTTGTCAGCAACAACAAAAGTTAAAATATAGATAATTTTAAAGAGCAGTTTGTGGTGTCTTTTTATAGTGAACAAAAATATTAAAAGGATCTCATTTATTCACCTGAGCTTGGTATAATGACTAAATAAACTAAAATCAAGCTTGTTTTCTTTTACAAAAATATAGCTATCTTCAGGCTTTTCTTAAAAACTTGGTGTGGTCAGGACAAAACTTGGATGTTACTTCATTGTTTCTTAGCATTAGAAACAGAAAAGAGCATCATTAGGGCAAATATTGCAGTTTAATTATTTTTCTACATAGCAGCTTCAAATCTGCTGTGCTCATCTCTGTGGCTGGAGTGAATTTCAGGTACCATCTCCTCCTCTGGCACCTGCCATGAAAAACAAAGAAGAGCTCAGTTAAAGACAGAGAGATAGATTTGTTTTTGCCATAAAAGAAGACTAAAATATGCTGAGAATGTAATTCTATTTGTATATATTATGTGTGTGTTTATTAACATTGACACAGCCTGATGTGAATCATCAATTCTGGATACTGAGGAATGAACTCAGGGTTTTCTTCATAGAAAAAGGAATTTAATTGATTAAAAAAAAATCTAATAAAATTTCCTTTGACTTCAAATTTATTTGCAAGGAATGTATATTATATGTTACTTCTTGCCTTGTCTTTTTGGGTTTGTCCTGGCATAAAGGATAAAGTTCAGATTGCCTAAATTAAGAATACGTCATCAGTCTCTGATAAGGAAGAGAATACCTGATACAGTAAGCACACAGGAGAGAGATAAAGGCCTCCACTGTGATACAAATTTGTGGTCTCTATTTCTGCTTTTTGTTCAGGGTGAGTCCAATGAAAAAGGCATAATTACCTAAGAAGTCCAAAAATGATCTTCCATAATAAATAAATTCACAGCCTGAGGTAGAGCAGCATTTTTGAATTTTGAAGAGGCAGCCTTACAGACTCATGTGTGCAAACCACAAAGCCCAGGAGAGCAGTGCTGTGCATCCTCCAAAATAATGAAAATAAAAAGAGGTTTGTGTCTTACCTCCCAATAAGCAGAGTCATCAAAGCAGTTCTGGTCAGATACTTGTCCCAAGAAGGGCAGCTTTAGGATAGCACCTGCAGGAAAACCAGCATCAGAGGTTTAAAAAATAAAGAAAATGACCAAATGAATGTCCCTCAGATGGGACCTAGGCAGCTGGCAAAGTTTCCTGACTGATTTCCTCATCTACAGTAAAAGCCCATCCATCCTGGGACATCAGGCCAATTGTTCCGAGAGGTGATGCAGATTTCTTCATGCAAACATAAATAAGAGCATAAATAAAAGCTTGTTTTCAATTGGCCGGATTTCAGACCAAAATCTTCTATTTCAACCTGACTTTTGTTTCTTTGTTTGTTTGTTAATATTCACAAACACATGGAAACACGTGACATCTCATTGAGTATGTCTTGATCTCAAATTAGTTTATGTTCAGAATTTGAAGTGTCTGAATCTAGAGAAGAATTCCTGCCAGAATAACACCTTATCATTCCTATAGATATAAAACTCAGTGTCTTTGCAGAGTGTATTCAGTAAGATATATAGAATCACAGAATATAGAAGTATTTAAATTGGAAAAAACCTCCAAGATCATCAGGTCCAATCCTAGACCAAACAGCATCTTGTCAACCAGACCAGAGCCCTGAGTGCCACATCCAGTCCCTCCTTGGACACCTCCAGGGATGGGAACTCCACCACCTCCAGGGAAAGCCCCTTCCAATGCCTGACCACCCTTTCCATGAAGAAATTCATTCTGATGAACCTGAACATAATTTGAAAATAAAACCATTGGAAAACTGCTTTTCCATATTTGAGCTTCTGGCATCAAGAACCATTATTTCAATTTTGTATTATTTACAAAAATTGTCGATACATTTAAGTTCTCCACGGAGAAACCTCTAAATTCCCATGTGTTTTTAGCACTATAAGCATCACACTGACCTGTGAGTGCTCCTCCCACTATTGCAATTCCAAGTGTACTTCCCAGGGCAGCAGCCTGCATGGCAGGAGTGAGCTGGTGACCATTCCTGGAAAGGGTAGAAAACCAAACCATTGCTTATCAAAAATGATTACACTTTGAGGCTGATGATCAGTCTTACAACATTCTACTTGCTGCATGCTGGACAAGGTGACTCAGGAAAATATCCCAGAATATTTATTGGTTGGAAAAAATCTCCACGATCATCAAGTCCAACAAATTCTGCCATTGCTGTGTACAAGACTGAACTCATTACTTAAATTTAGCTTTGTTTTAGGCTGCAGATGAAAACAGCTTCTCTGAGAAGGTTATTAATGTCCTGAAAGCCATTAGAGAATACTCTCTGTTGTCAAAAAGACCAGCATTTCATCTTTTTGGAGTTTTATGGAAAAAAACCCATTTTGCCTTTTTTTTAAATCTTACAAATACAAACAGTGTAATTGTAGAGTCATAATTAGATTTTTCTGTGTTTGAATGGTTCAGTGTGCTGTTTCTTTATGATGTTTTAATTTATTCATTTTTATTTGAGCTTTTAATCTGTAACAAGCTTGACACTTAAACAGTGAGTTAAAGGCAGGAGATCAAGAGGAACCCAAATTAAATGAGAATACAATGCCTGACATCAAATCAATGATGCATTTCTGAAAAAGAATCATAGATTCAAAGAAGGCATCAAATTATAATAGACCTTCAAAAATAATAATAAAAAATCCTTCTCTCTTCTCTCTATAACTCACCTAATTTCCCTTTTCATGGCAGTTACTATGATGCCAGCAATACCCCCCAGAATTCCAGGTAAACCATGTAAGTTATGAACTCCACAAGTGTCCTGAATTTTCAGCTTGGAGGCCATCACAGGCTGAAATGAGAGGAAATAGGAAATTATGGTTTATAGTGAGTTCATAGTCTTCCATGATCTCTAGATGGATATGCAAAAGAATGAGTGGAAGTACAAGAATCAAATCATTATTAAAAGTCACCTTTACCTGGAGTTTATTGTATCTATCCTCTCTTTGTAGCAAACCAAGGGAGCTCCAGGAAAGCCAAAGAGAAATAAAAATGGGAGCAGAGCAGTGTCCCCAGTACTCACAGTGAGGAACTGGAATCCAAGGACAGAGACAATTCCAGCAACGACCCCGATGAACATGGCAGAGAAAGGGTGGATGGCCAGGTCAGCACAGGTACCCACTGCCACCCCTCCTGCCAGGGTGGCATTTTGAATGAGAACCTGCAGGGGGACACAGAGTGAGGCAGGTGTCACACATGAGGAGCAGAGGGTTATTTCAGGGCTGAGAGCCTCTGAAGGCTCTTGCACATGCTGGGCTCAGACAAATAGCTGCAGCTGCTGGAAAGGAGTGGTGAAAACACATCTGGATCTTAGGGCAAGGGGGTTCTCGGGATTATTTTTCCCTGAGATTCTCCTGGGGGCATCCGTTCCCC
>VXBR01012240.1:0-72404 GCA_013400215.1 Cisticola juncidis | reverse complement strand
TTTTTTTTATTTTTTTATTTTTTTTATTTTTTACTTTTAAGCTTTATGTGATTTGACACTAAACCAGACAGGTTTGAGTCCTGTAATTGTAACTTTTTTTTGGTCTGATTTTCTGTTAATGAGAACCTCCAGTATAGAGAGACAGTTTTTAATTTTTTTTTTTTTTATTTCATTGCTCTTGATGCTAATAAGAGTGAAAAACTTGAGCTGCTTAGTAGAACATTTGACTTGAAATTACAATTCCCATTATTTGAAACATTCCTCAGTTTTGCAGTACCAGCCTTAGCCAAAAGAGGGCCCAGAAGTATAAGAAGTTACAGGGAATTCCTAATAAACTCTTATATTTGCAGTGTCATATTCCAGCCCTGCCCTAGCACTGAAATAAGCAGTAAGAGCCTTTATTTGCTTTTAAGAAACAGCATCATTACTTGCCTTGGGATTAGATTATCAACTTTAATGTCCCTTCCAACCCAGGCCATTCTCTGTATAGAAATGCAGGTGGTTCACAAACACCTCCAACCCTTCTGCTTCCTTTTCAGGCTGAATATTTTAAAATTGTTTGGACTTATTCACACAAATGGTTCAAAGTCCTGGTTAAAACTAGCTTAATTCATGGGTGTTGAGGACAAATTCCTTCTAGTTTAGCCTGTACCTTGAACTTTAACTCTCTCTCATGAATGATTTTAAAGAAGAGTAGGTCTGGAGTGACTTCAAATGTTGGAGAAAACATCATGGTTTGAACTGAGCTGTTTCAGTAACAAGCTGTGTTTGACAAAGGAAAACCCTTCTGTGAGAGAGGAGAATAAAGATTGGGAAAAACACCCAGCACATTCTGAACAAAGCCACTGCACAGAATTCTGTGAGTGTCCAAGACCAGCACATAAACTCCTCTGCAAGGTGCTCAGTCTCAGCACAAAGATGATCATGACTTACTCTAAAACTAATCTTGGCCTAAAATTGTAAACCACAGAACCCTGAACAAGAGGGATTCATGAGTTTTCCTAAGCCATGAGTCCTGGATGCTCACAGGACAATGTCTACAGGATGCCAATATTAAAGAAATCCTCTTGTAGAGCTCTAAGAACCATCACACTCCCTTGTTCTCCCATTCCAGTGGCACAACACATCTGAAATTGTCCATCCAATTTCCATGGCTGTACTTGTATCCACCAGAAATAAATATAATGCAAAGCTACACTTTGGGAATGATCTCAGCTTAGCCCTCATCACCTGAGTGCAAAGCTATGCTGATCCTTCACTATTATTTTCATTTTTCTTCTGCCCCAAACCACAGAAACTGCTTGAATTCATGGTGCTGAGGTGTCTAAGGCACACAAAATCAGGCCTTGCACTGCAGTGCTGGGAATATAAATTACCTTCTGGATGAAAGAACCAAATCTATGAGGTACAGATGGGTTAACATCCCAAAGCATAGCATGGGAAGTAGTTTGAACCCATCATTTTGGGCTACCATCAGTTTGGGACTCAAGGAAAGTCCTGGCTCAAGATAGTTCCTAATACACCTATACAACCAAGCAATAAATTTCTGCCAAGTCCTCAGGCAAACTGCACTTTTGTTTGCACTTTGTACAGGTAAATTTGAGAGTAAAAAGTCTTAAAAGTGAAAATATAGGTATTGTGAAAATCTACTTTTATTTCCATATTTTTCATTGGGAATGACCTCTGTGAGGTCAGCATCTGAAAATTCAACGTCATCAGTGGTGCTTGCTTGGTTTATGTCTCTACTCTAATCTGAACAGCCTGACCAAAAGAAATACATGTTTTTCTCTCCTAAAACACTGTTCCCACCTTAAAAATAGTCTCTTATCCATGCTATGCCTAAAGCCCTGCCTGGATAGGTCAAGGGTTTCAGTTTACCTGACCCCAAACCATTCCAGAAGGCTCCTCACAAGTCCAAGGTGTGGGCAGCCAAGGGAGAAGTGTGCAGGAATAACAGACTCATACCCTGCCTGTGCAGGGAGGCGTGGGAGACAGCAGGAAATTCCTCCCACACTTTTTAGACATTGATATTAATGGAGAAATAAAGATAAGTGATCTCTGTCTGGGTAGGTTACATTTAAAAACCTATATTGTAGTGTTAGTTCAATTAGCAGTGCTGTCAAATTAGTCATGTGGGTTTTGGCATAAATTTGCCTAGGCCAAAAGTCACCTCCTGGGTCACAGTGGACCAAGAGTAACTCCCAGATCACTGTCTAGATAAGGCCACCAAATTTAAGAATTTGGATAGTTCAATACAGTTGGGATAGTTTAATATGACAACAGCAAGAGAGCTGCATTTGTTCAGCCTGGAGAGAGAAGGCTCTAGAGAGATATTAAAGCACCTCCTAGTAATTAAAGGGGAATTATAAAAAAATGGGAAAGTGACTTCTTAAATTGGCAGATAATGATAGGATAAGAGGAACAATTTTAAATTAAAAGATGAGAGATTTATATGGGTATTAGGAAGAAATTTTTCCCTGTGAGGGTGGGGAGGCCCTGGCACAGCGTGCCCAGAGAAGCTGTGGCTGCCCATGGATCCCTGGAAATGTCCAAGGCCAGGCTGGACAGGGCTTGGAGCAACCTGGGATAGTTCAAGGTGTCACTGCCCATGGAAAAGGGTGGAATGGGATGAGCTCTAAGGTCCCTTCCAACCCAAGCTTTCCTCTGGCTCTATGAACATCACTGACACAGCCAAACTTTGTCACAGAGAGTGGGTTTGGCACAGCCTGAGTTATCATATCTAAGTGGCACTGCCACATCTCAGTGCAGCTAACCTAAATGTGAGTAATGACATTTACTGACTGGCATCTGGAGCTGAATAATGCCCTCACTCACTGTTCTCTGAGCCAGACAATGCTTTCTGTGAGAATACACAACACGAGATCACTCCAACCTGAGATCACAGCCAGGAAAGCACAATTGGAATGAGAGAAGAGAGATACATTCAAAATAACACAGGTGCTACCTGCAGGCAGGGAGTTCTGTCCTCTCTGATCCTCACCAAGAGCACTGTAATCAGGGCTACAAGTCATTGAGGCCTCAGAGCCAAAAACTGGACAACAAACCTTCAATACTACCAGGAAAAAAGTTTGCACCTCTGCAAACTTTGTTTTCAATTTATTCACAATGGTCTCATCTTTGCTTGAGGAGGAGGGGGTGAGAGAACGCAGTAACTACTTCTCAGACCAAGAGTTTTTTCTGATCTTCACCAAGTATTTGCAGAGCAACAAATCAACAGAAACATTTTCAGGCTAATGTTTCATTAATTAATTAATTTTTCAGTGGCTAATGGAGCCACTGCTTTGGAAGATAGCAGGGGGTTATCCATCTTGTCCCCAAAACTGTGTCCCTTTTTGGAGTCCAGCTTTCACAGAGTCCAGCTTTAACTTTTTATAACAATGATGCACATGCAGCTCAATCTCCATGTTCTCATAAGACACCTTTTCCAAACCTGGATGGTACTTATGAAATATTCTATTAATTTTGATTATTTTATACAGTGATCAAGAAACACCCCCATCTCTCTCTGGAAAATGCTGGAATCTTTCGCACTAATACACAGTTCTCCAAATCTTAACCTGCTGTGCAAACATAGAGGCTCCAGTGGCTTCCCAGGCTCTTCTCTCCCAGAACAATAAAGTTGTCAGCAGTGAGGTCCTTGCAGAATTTTATATGTGCTCAACTTGGATTTGTCTTTGAAGCCTGCTGCTTTCACACCTCAGAAAAATATGCTTGCCCCAAAACAAAACTTTCTTTTCCAGCTTTATCAGTAAGTCTAGTAAATTATTCAGAAATCTCTCTTAGGATCAGTTTAAAGAAATTTCAGCTTCTATAAATCTTAGACAGAAATACTTACGTGGGTATAACCCCGAATGAGGCAAATTCGTGTCATAATCCACAAATATCCCGTACAAAACAATGACAGCCACTTCCAGAAGCAGAGCCAGGATGGAGAACTTGAACCTCATGTTGGTGTCAAAGTCTGGAGGCATTGGTGGCTGGGAGAGCTCGATAGTGGTGTTTGCCTTCAGAGGAGCTGACTAATGCCGTGGATCTGGGTGATATAGCAAAAAAAAAAAAAAAAAAAAGAAGAAACAGAGACATGAACACACCCACACCCACTGTGGGAGGGAGAAAGATGGGTCAATATAGTGATTTCCATTTCCCAGGAAATGTGTGTGTGAAATGCTGGCTTGCATATGTTTTTTACTTCTTCTTCTTTTTTTTTTTTTTTTTTCAGTTTGTAATACAAACCAACTCATTCAGCCACTGTTGTACTTCTCACTGCCTGTATGTGGTTTAAAAAGGAAATAGCCTTCAAGAAAATCTCACAGAGCCTGGTTTGCTGGACATAGTAAGGAATAGTGATTCTCAATTATGTTTCCTGCAGTCAATGATATCCTCAAGTTGTAGCTCTTCTTCCAAAAAGTAAATAATTTTGCATTGCAAATAAAACATGGAAAATCACCTCTCTTCATATAGGCTGTGCTAAGCAAAGAGAATCTCTTTCAACAAACTAAAGTAATTTTATTTTATTTTTTTATTTCACAGTGAAGTACTCATTCTCAGAGCACAAGTTCTCATTGTAAACTTTTATTTAAGAAGGAAATTATTGTATTTCTTTATGAGTAAAAAGGATATTCATAGTTCTTAAAAAGGAAAACTGTAATTTCTAAAAAGAAGAATTTGGAGAGAACAGCTCCATTTTTCATTTTGAATGATTGCTCTTTTTTTTAACATTCCCTTAGCTCAGACAAAGGAAATAGGTCAGAAACCAAATCTATTACATGATTTAAAAAGCTTAGTTTGTAAACTTTCTCACAAATGGAGGAGAAAATTAAATTTCACTTAATTTACTGTTGGATGATCTCTTGTTCTTGAGAATCACATTGCTTGTCAAAATTTGTCTCGAGTCCTCAAAGTTTTGTAAATATTGTATAAAAAAACAATTGTATTGGATAAAATACTGTACGGATGTGAGCAAATTCAGCTCTGTTAATCCAATAGTCAGAAAACAGGGCAAAATTGTACATCAGGAGCTTTCATTTCATGAAAAATTGTATATATTAAGAAGAGGGATGATATTGTAGTAGTTGACTAATTGGTCATGAAGAAGTAGTGCCAGGGTACAGCAATAAAATGTTGTGTCAATCCTTGGGTATAAAAAACAGCTGAATATAGAGATTTTGGGAGATGATTGCAAGCTGGGCTGCTGTCTGGTGAGATTCTGCTGGCAAACTGCTCACATGCTGTGACATTTAAAAAACTCAGTTATTTTTTTAAGATATTTCTATTCTGGTGTACAGGGCAGTGCCATGACTATTTCTCTACTCCTAAGTCAAATTAACAATTCTCTCATATGAAGGTAGAGTGAGGCCATATCCAAACTAAAATTTATAATTATTACAGCTTTTTCTGGCTGAAAATGAGTCTGTGCATTCGGAAGGGAAACCAAAGTATTTAACAAGAAAACACTCGTCCATCACATAATCAAACCTGCAAGTGGAAAACCTAAAATAAGCACATATATGGTTGGGGTTTTTTTGGTGTTTTGTTTTGTTTTGTTTTGTTTTGTGGGTTTTTTGGTGGGTTTTTTTTTGGTTTTTTTTTTTGGGTTTTTTGGTGGGTTTTTTTTTGGTTTTTTTTTTTTTTTTTGGTGGTTTTTTGGTGTTTTTTTTTCCCCTTCATATCAACTGTATTTCACTTGAGCAGCTCAAAGAGAGGAAACAGCTTTGTTTAAAAACTATCACTCATCCTTACAGCACTACAGGACAGGATTCAGCCAGGTTTGATTGTGAGGACTTGTGAGCTCCTACATTTGCTCAGGAGGTGATTAAAAAAGGACAGACTCAAAGAGCAAAGTGGAGTTTTTGTGGGTTTTTTTTTCTTTTCTTTTCTTTTTTTTTTTTTTTACTCGTAGCTCAGCCAGGAATATCTTGTGTATTCATTGCATAAAACTTTTCCTGGTGAAGATCTCACATGACAATTGTGCAATCCTTATGCTGACATCTTTCAGGGGTGCAGAAAACTTTCCTTGCTGAAATCTTATCAGGAAAAGAGCCTTTTAATAGTGTTTAGAATTTAAAATGTGTCAAATCCGTTCAATAAGGACTTTTTATGAGGTTCTTATTTATGTCTTAAATCTTGTGCTGGTACATACACACATGGAGACACACAATCTGTATTGGAAGAGAATTCATCCATGTCTTTTTCCTTTTCCTTGGCCAGGGAGAATAATTTAGCTATTTTTCCAGTGAGGGAAACCAATGCCCAGTAGCCACAGAATGGCCCTTAGACATGCACAGGTGATTTACACACAAATAAAAAACCTGAAGAATTTATGTTCCAATATTTATGTGCTCTTGTATTTGTTCTTCTAAATAAATGAAATATTTCTCTCTCAACACTAACAAGGCTGAATCTTTCACAAATTATCTTCAGATAATGCCAACTTTAAGCTAAATGGACTGACTACACAAACTGCCAGGAAGAAGATGCTTTATCCAAGGGGTGGAGCTGGACTCTTTTGCTCACTGGACCTTTTGGAAAAACCCAGTTTAGCTTTACTTACTGCCTCATTTTTTGCTTTTTGAGATGAGCTTTGGTGTGTGTTGTATTTGGGTATTGCTTCAGGAAATGGCAGGGGCATATTCTCCTCAAGCCTCTCCAAGGGAAGAATTGTGGATGGCCATACCCTGGGTACACACACACCATCAGTGGGGAGTCCAGAATGTCTGTCCTGTTAAATCAGGAAAACAAGGGCCTGTCAGCCCTACAGCACAGGGGAAACTTTGCACATAGGAGCTCTGTCATTCCCAGTTTTTTCCTGATTGCTTTGCTTGTGAGCCAGGCTTTCCAGGTGATGGGGAACAGCCACCTCCAACATCTTTCAAATGCCTTTATGTGTCCATCCAGCTGCTGCACAGGGTGATCAAAATGCACACAACTTGAACTTAAAGTTCTTAAACTTAAAATTTCCTCTTTAGGAAAATTCCCTTATGTCTCCTTATTTGCTTCATCCCTATCCTGGTGGTTATTAATCCAAAGGAAGGTGTGAGGACATTCTTTGACAAATATTGTCTCACATCTGGAACTACTAAGTCACTTTACTTATTTGTCATTTAAATAGCTGTTGGATTTTTTTTATCCAGCTTTCCATCTAAATAGGATATTGGTGAAATATCACAAACTTTATGTAAACAAATGTGAACAGTTATGGCAGCATTTTGAGCTTCTGGAATGATAAAAATAAGAAATAAAGGGGTTGCTTGGGCAGTATCTTACCTAAAGGATGAGAAAGAATGTGAATTTAATAATCTTGTTATAGAATGCCCTCAAGAATCATTAGGAGTGGCATTCAACTGACCAGATACACTCTGTGCATTTCTGTACCTGATCTAACCTGAAATGCTTTCCTTTTAAATCACAGACCCATGGAATCATTAAAGTTGGAAAAGACTTCCAAGATGGTGAAGTCCGACCTTTGACCCAGCTCTGCCAGGTTCACCACTAGACCAGCACCACAAATGGTACTCCCTCAGCACAGCATCTACAAGTTTTTTCTATTTATTTTCCAGGAGAAATAGAAACTTCCAAGAGAAATTGTTTTAACATTAAAGGAAGCTACCTAAAATTCTTGGGTAAATAGGTCAGGTGAAGGGAAGTGCCCTTTTTGGTCATGTTTGTTGGCTGACACAAGTTCAAATCAGGTTCAGGATGTCTCCTACAAGAGGCTGATATTATTTAAGCCTCTGAGCTCACTTCACTGAAGTCTGAGCTACAAGGATTCCTCAGTCAATGTGGATTTACAGAGCATGACTTGGGTGCACATTAATCTTCAATTTTCTTCTTGGTGTGTGCTCTTCTTGTAGACACCGCTATGGAGACCAGGGAGGTGGAATGAGGAGCATCTTGCCTCCACTCTGGGACAGAAATATTTCTTAGATCTCCTGAACTTTGAGCTAAGTTTTTTTTCGAGGACATTGACATTTATCCCATTTCTGCAGTGTTGCAGTAGAAATGGTCTTTTCATTAAATATTAACTTCAATTCTTTGGGTTAGCAGACCCCTGTCTCTCCTCAAGTTGAAAGCTCAGCCAAGAAAATGCAGTTTGTCCACGCAGTCCTTAAATAGCATCCTTAAGTAACATTCTGTGGATTTTCTGACTCCTTAGTTAGCAACAATAAGATCACAGAATGGATCAGGCTGGAAGAGACCACAGTGGCTCATCTGGTCCCACCTCACTGCTCAAGCGGGGTCATCCCAAAGCACAGGGCACAGGACTGTGTCCTGACAGCTCTGGAATATTGCCTATAAGGGAGATTTCACAACCTCTCTGGACAATCTGTTCAGGACTTGGTCACTGCACAGGAAAGAAATTCTGCCTTATGCTCAGGGGCAATTGGCTGGCATCAGTTTCTGCTCATTGCCTCTTTGTCTTGACTGGATCCAAATCACCCCCACCAGACTCTTAGCTGATTTCTTGTAAATGTGGGTTGATATTTCAGTGTCTCTTTCTAAAAATGTGTTTATTTTTCCATTTGAAATCTCACAGACTTTGTTCTTGAAGACTTTGCTTGATTCCTAGACAGTATTTTTACACTTTCCAGTATACAAAGAACATCAATAGAAGTAACACTAGAAGGAATTAGCATTTTTTTTATTCCCTCTAAATAGAATAGGCCAAATAATTACATCCAGTTAGGCTATGTCCAGCTAAAGCATGATTTGTTGAAAAGGAGCATGTTTCACTAAAAAACTTCACTCTTTCATTTCTGCTTTTATTGCAAGAGTGTTGTGAAGCTGGGGTTAAATGCCGAAACAGAAACTTTTGGTGGAGGTGTATCCCAAATTTGCAGGAGAGCTGTTTACTAGAGATAACAGGGCTCAGCTCCCTCCTACAACGACTGTGGGCCTGTCTGAACTGCTCTCATGATAAAAAGGAACCTCAGCTAAGATGGATGCTTTGCATAACACCTAGAAGCTCTACCTATTATTTTGTGAAAGCAATAAGAAATGTTAATAATTAGATGTCTTAGCTTTAGTCTCAGGTGGTGTGAGTGATAAATCGTGGTTTTATTGACTTTTCTTAAGTTAATCTAAGTGTTTCTTTTGCTCCCCATCAATTCCCTGTGCTGACTTGTAACAGGGCACTTGGTGTGGCTGTCCCTGCCTGTGTGACATCCCTTAGAGTCTGGTTCTAAAGACAAGCAGGTCTTAAGCTTCTGGAAAAGCACAGGGAGATGATTTCAGACTTGGCAGTGAATCATCTCAGTGGTCTTTCCTTACAGAGGACTGGCTGCTTCTAGGTTTCAAAATCCACTCTGTAGCTGTGAGTGCATCTGGATTTGTGTTGACTATTTGTATCACACCAGAAGAGCACTAGGAAAGGACACTTGTAGGGGAAGTTGAAGAGAATTGCATTGAGTATTTGGTATTAGGAAGGAATTCTTCCCTGTGAGGGTGGTGAGGTCCTGGCACAGATTACCCACAGAAGCTCTGGCTGCCCCTGGAGCCCTGGAAGTGTCCAAGGCCAGGCTGGATGGGGCTTGGAGCAACCTGGGATAGTGGAAGATGTCCCTGTCCCTGGCAGAGGGGTTGGATAGGTCCCTCCCAATCCACACCATTCTGTGATTCCATGATTCCATAAGCCTTTTGTTTCTCACTGACCTTTCATGGTGCATTCCTTACTTAAATCAGCAGACACAAGCCCAGGTCAATCTGAGCAATTCCAGAAAACCTCCTATGTGTGGCTCTTCCATCATTTATACAACCAGCAGCCTCTGGAGGCTGAGCTGTGATGTTCTCAGTGGTACAGCATCAGGGTGTGGTTTAGTGGTAGCATGAAATTGTTGATCTGATCCACACAAGGATTTGTCAAGCCAGAGAGAGACAGTAAAAATAAAATTTCTATGACCCAGTGAGTGCTGTAAACTCTGAGCTACACCACAAACTAAACCCCAATGTAAACTGTTTTGTCCATGTGTCCACACCGACCCACAAGTTCTAATCATTTTGACCTCAGCACAAGTTGCAAATGGGGGTAGAACAATTAGTACATAAAAAATTCCTCTAAGAAACTCCCATATTGTTTGTTCTTCCTGTGTACAGCTAACATCCCCTCCAGCTGGCTGAATGTTAGGCAAGTGGGGACTTCTTTGTTTGCAGCTTGAATGCTGACCTGATGGAAGACATGATTTGTGACCTTCATAATTAATTTACATGACTGCTTTTTAATTGTCAGGAAATAGGTGCTAAATCACTGAATATCCCGAAGTAGTCCTGTGCTATTGAACTGACGAGATGAATTTATTATTTCCTCACAATGGGCCAAGAACAAATTCAATGAACAACTACAACTCGAGTTACTATCTAAAATACAGCACCCCTTCCGGGACAAGGCAACACAGGGGGTCCTACAGTGAACTGGGAGCAAATAAATATGAGGATGAAGGAAAAATTACCTCAGTGGAACATCTGATCTCTAAAATGTTCATACTAATCTGTGAATGATACAAGTTCTTGTGCTATAGCTCTTTAGGTGCTACATTCTCCTTAGATAACTCCCATTTACCATTGCATAGAGTGTAAATAACTCATATAAAGCTGGATAAAAATCTTTATACTGGTTTGTTCAACAGGTCTGTCTAGATCTGCAATGACTCAGTGCAAGGCTACTGGAAAAACCTATAATCCAAAGATTTAAACTTGGTTGATGACATGTTATGGTTCATATTATGTCAAAATGGTCTGGATTGGTTTTCTGTTTCCAGTGCACCCATCCTTATGTTTATTGCTTACAGAAAGGATGATCTAAGGCTCATCCAGCAGGCAGGGTGAAAAAGCAAGACCAGAGACAGACTGAGCCAAAATGGTGCTCCTGGGCCATGGGCAGGTGGTGGGAGAGGCTTCCAGGAGGCTAAAACCTCCTCAATGCTCATTATTAAATACTAGGCTCAGTTGATTATTGATAGTTCTGGCTATTTTTACCTGCCCAGCAAATTTCCACATCCTTGGGTGGCTTCTCCCTTATCAAAGGTTTGTCTCCCTGCCCTCACACTCAACAACTCATTTTCATTTCACCTCTCCCCTCCAGGTTCTTTGCACATTCCTTTTCCATTGCCATTTTTCTTCTTTCCCGTTTATAAGCTGATTTCCTCATGAACACTGAGCCATTGCTGTCTGGGGAAGAGGCACTATCACTGCTTCCAACACCTAATTTATTGTGCCTGACATTTTTTACCTCTTCAATCACCCAGCATTTGTCTCTTCTGGAGCATGGAAATTTTAGGTCATTGAGGACTTTTCCTGCAATTGTAGGTAGGTTACCACATAATAACTTCAATAAATATTTTGCCTTCTGTTTGTAAAATTTTTCATTTTGTCATTCAGGTGGTAGGCTGCTGATGATCTTTCCAATTTTAATGCTTAGAAATTGACTTTTAAATTTAATTTCTTAATGAAATATATATATCTATAGCTATAGCTTTAGATATCTTGGTTTTGTGCTGAAAATAAAGAATAAAATGCACGATGTTGAGAAATATGTCCTGCCATAAGAAATAGTGGCACCTGCACAGGAGCTACTCCTAGAAAAAAGCATCAACTTAAGAGTCTCTTTTAGGAGACACTTTCTGGTAAATTGTTGGGTGAGTGGAAAATCACCTCCATCATCTGACCAGAGTTGCAAAGCTACTTTTACATACAAGGCAATTCTTTCTTTGGATTTACAGAAATTCTATAATTTCTGTGCTTTGGAAGCTGTAGTGCTCAGAAACTGTCCCTGACTCCTCACTGTGTCAGTCCTGTGCAAAAATCACAAGGGCTACAGTTCCATTTTTGCCAAAATAAGCTTCTTTTGACCCTTCAGCAATCACTTTGTGGGAAACTTATCATATGTGCCTGCACAAAGAATGCTATATATCATTAAATAAAAAATAATAATAAAAAAAAGTTTAATATAAGATAACACTTCCTTTGTTATCTTTAGTATAGTTTTTTGGAATTTGCTTAACATTGGGAAAAGACATTTTAAAAAAGGTGAATGATTTTGACTGCCCTAAAAATCCCTGGTGGTTTAAAGTCAGTGAATGAAATAAAAAACCTTGTTGTTCATTCAACAAAGTAAATAAAAGCCATAATTTGATTTTAGTGTGGCATCCAGGGCTTTCCTCTTAATTTCAGCACTTCATGGAGCAGTGGGAGAAGAGAAGAAAGCAGAAGTGTGTTAATGACGCAAAGCACCAAAATATAATTTATTTCAAATATAATATAATTTGATTTCAAATGGTCATTTCTGTGGAGAAAACCCTCAAGAATCTGATGATAATCATTCTAAAGAGTAATTTCCAGTTTCATGTGTTGAGCCTTGGGCTCTCTGTCAGTGACTGAATGAATGTTTAGCATGGCCCTTTTCCATGCCAGTTTGCTACCTCAGCTTTTCCTAAAATCTGCCTTTCTTCCAGCGTTGTTATTGATGCTGGTGTCAGAGTTCCAGGGAGCAGTCTGAGGCTGGCATTTCAGACCCCAGAGCAGAGGGTTGGTGTAGGAGATTCAGGGACTGCCACAAGAGATCTCTGGAGTCTGAGCAGCTCTTGAAATGTGGTTTATTGCACAGGGTCGTGAGTACAAGAGCTCTGCTTAAAGCTGCCAGCCACAGCTAGAGGTGTGCCTGAGAGAGAGACAGCAAGAGAGAGAGAGAGAGAAGGAGAAGAAGAAGATGAAAATGATGATTAAGTTCTTGTTACATTAAATTATATCTCTTTTTGTCTTGAATATGCTAATTTACAATCATCCAACCAGTAAAAGACACAAATCCTATAGACTCTACATACAGCCTATTAGAAGTACTACATTACCATACTGTGTTACATTTTAAACCTAAAAGGTAGTTTCTAGACCCCTTTCTTCTTCCATGACATGATGGCAGGGTCTCCCCAACCCTTGGACTTTTGGCATCCCTTTATTTGCCAAGGGAATTGTTCAATCAAGGGGGATTCTCCTTCAGCTGATCAAACCATTGATCTCCAGTTTTTCAGTGACCAACAGCTTGGCATCTTACATCTCAAAATTTGCTTTCATTTCTACTTCGATTATAGGTTTCATATTTTTAAAATCTTTTGCTAAGCAATCATATTTATAAGGCTTCCCTATTTCATCCTTCCCAACAGGTTGGGCCCAGTGACCAGCCCATGAACCCTTGGATGTCACCAGAGCATTGGGAGGGAGTGTCACGTCCTGGCCTCTATCTCCCTGTCCCCTCTGACTTCTGGTTAAACTGAGATATAATTATGCTGGAGGTGTGGCTATCAAATGTGATATTATAATTTATAGGGCCCAGTGTTTTGTGGGCTCTGTCTCAGTGCTCACTAATTAATCTTCCTTGCCCCTACTCTGTGGGTTTATCTCTGCCTCGCAGTTGGTGAGGCTGAAGCTCATGGGTCAAATGTCTTGCTCAGGGGTTAAAAGTCTTGCTCACAGCCTAGAGTGGAGACAGGAGCTGTCAAGAGAGTTCTTAATCAGAGAGTCCATCTCCTGTTTGTCACAGTTTAACCATGGCCTTTACGTTTAGAGGAATCCCATTTTTGGCAGCTTGGCCTAGAGAGATGGGAGCAGCCCAGGGGTGGGGAACATCCTCTCCTGTCCCTGCTCTGATGGACCTTTTCTGCTTGGGTTTGCTCAAATATCTTGCTATGATTTTATTTTATGGGAATAAATTGGATATTCTGACAATACAAATTTCTGATGGCATGTGAAGGTTTCCAACCCTTGCCTTCTATTTAGTATGAGGTTTTGAGGGAGTAGCCTCAGGTTGTGCCAGGGAAGATTTAGGTTGGGTATTAGGGAAAATTTCTTCATGGAAGGAGTTGTCAAATATTGGAATGGGCTGCCCTGGGAAGTGATGGAGTTACCAACCCAGGAAGTTTAAAAGCCATGTGGAAGTGGCACTTGAGGTCATGGTTTAATGGTGAAGGTCTTTTCTGACCTTAATGATTCTGTAACTTCGTGCAAACCTGATGGTGAGATTTGTCAAGAACAAGAGCTTTGTGGAAGGTTTGATCTAACACAGCAATAGATGGAGAAAACAGAGGAGATACAGCTCCATGGCACTTAGCAAGGCGTTAGGATACTGTAAGTGATGACTTTCCCTTTGGTTTAACCCAGAGACCAAATTTGTTAATAAAACTGCTGCCATTGCAGCATTTTAAATATCAAAAATATTATTTCTTTAGAAACTTTTAGAGTGTTAAATTACTTCAGAACCTTTGTTCAAAGCTGTATTTACGGCCCTTGACATGTGAAATAACAACTGAAGAGCTCTTACACCCCTCTCCACAGATAAGGCTTAGACTTGTTCTGTAGTAGTTGCTCCTATCATCTCCCAGCATATGTCCTTCTTGTAAACCAGAACAGAAATTGTAAGAAATTAATGGTGTTATTTGCTTCTTGCCTGGACTAACACCTAAAAGGTAGCACAATTCAGAACAAACCAAAAAGCACATCCCAGTATCAAAAATGAAACCACTGTCAAGACATCAGTATGAAAAAACTTTGTGAAAAAGCAGGCAAGTAACAGAGAGAAATGTCATTTGACATGCTGGATCTCAGCAAATGTCATACTGCTTTTACCCCATCTCTGTGTGATAAACCCAAATTCAGCAGCATCTCAGCTTTAACAGGGACATGAACAACAAAATGGAGTATCCTAAGCAGTCCTTGAGGTCAGCTCTGAGAAATGGGAACACCCAGGCAGGATTTCATCTCACCTCCTGTTTGTTCTATTGCACACCAGCAGGGAAGCAGAACCTTTTGAAATCTCCCACAAAAGCACAAAGGTTGTGCCTGGATACCCTGCAGTGACCCACCAGGGTGCCTCCTGCTCCAGGGTGGCAATTCAAGAGGTAGGAGATCCCTTCCAGCTCCTGCTGCTGCTGTGTTCAAACATCATAGCTGGATATCCAGAGCATGAAACCTGGCTCTCTGGGGAGGGAGCTCTGTCAGGAATCTCTGATGATAAACTCATTCCTTGTTAAATATTCATTGGCCCAGATAAAGGGGGAGCAAAGAGGAAAGATTTGGAAAATAACCCAGGAAACACCTGAGGATTTTGCTAAAATTATACATCCTCCCATAAGAGAGTTGGGGTTTTACAAGGGTTTTCTGAGGAAAACACGTTTTTTTTTTAGGAAAATTTCATCAGCTTTCGTTTGAATTACACTCTACAAATCATAGAATCAAAGTTTAGGTAGTAAGGGAGCTAAAAGTTCATCTTATTCCACCCCCTGCCATGGCAGGGACACCTTCCACTAGACCAGGGTGCTCCAAGCTCCATCCAGCCTGGCCTTGGACATTTCCAGGGATCCAGGGGCAGCCACAGCTTCTCTGGGCACCCTGTGCCAGGGCCTCAGCACCGTCAAGGCAAAGAATTTCTTCCTTAAATCCATTCTAACCCTGCCCTCTCTCCGTTTGAAGCCATTTGCCCTTGTCCTGTTGCTCCAAGCCACTGTAAAAAAATCTCTCTCCAGCTCATTTGGAGCCTTGCACAGTGGCAATGGTGATGAAGGTGGAACTGAGCTTCAGGAAGGTAGAAAATCCAGGCTACCAAAATTAGTAATTTATATCCTGGAAACCATACATTTCCCTAATTGGACACTCTCAATTGTTTTAATATGATGGTAATTTGACCAGCAGAAACAGGATGAAACAATAGAGGGGAGGAAACCACGGCCAAACCGTAACTACATGTTTTGATTATTTATTGAGCCAATATTAGCTAAGAAACTTTGTGCAAGCAAGTGTTAAAATCAGACCAGACTAAGCCCAGGACTTTAATATCTAATAAAAGGAGATATCCTTTATACAGGGAAAAAATAAAAAAAGCAATGCAGGTTCATGTGTGGCTAAGGCTCACCCTCTTGTGTCTTTATCTAGAATTGCAGTCTTGTGAGGAAAATTCTTTTTACTGGCTTGAAATAAGAAGGGGAAGTGGTGAGTTCTGCCCTGCTTGAGGCTGATTTATGTGATTCAAGGGCTATGGAAAAATTGGACCATTTCAGGAGCAGCTGGAGGTCTGGTGGGACACCCCAGTGGGAAAGAGCCACAGGATCAAAGTTATCATTTATCCCCTGTAGCAGAATGTTTGTGATTAGGTCAGAGGATAAGTCCCAGATTCTTGTGCTTCTTATTTTGCCCATACAAAAAATTACCTCCCTTTTTGCTTTGTACTTATTTTCCTTTCTCATCTACACTCACATGAAGTATAAAAGAGCCTCAATATATTCATAATGAATTTTCCAAATTTAAAAAAAAAACAACAAACAAACCCAAAACCAACAAAACACAAACCTAGATTTATAAATAACTTTAATTAAAAGCTCTGTTTGTGAACTGGTGGTAAATCATGTGTTTATTTAGCAGGAAGACGTTCCATTGACAATCAACAAAAATTAATGGAAGAAAATTTAGTGGCATTTAACAAATTATGAAAAAAAACCTGAAGTGTTTTAAAATTGGGTTTCCCATGAAAAAGAAATCAGTGGCAGATCCACTGCAAGGAAAGACACACAGTAATGCGTTAGTTGCTTAAATGTGGTTTCAACAAAACCTAAAATAATATTAGAGGTTATTTTAAGCTACTAGTCTAATTTAAGACTAAAGTAATGGCCAGATTTCAGATAAAAGTATTCTCTGTAAGTCAGTCAGAGTAGATGCACTGAGAGTGAATAGACTTTACAGTGGGTTCTACTCTTTCCTTATAATCTCACAGCAGCTGAAATGACACTGAGCAGGACTTTAGATGATTTGAGTGGTGCATTTGCAACTTGCAGGACAATTTTTCTTCACCAGTGAGTCGTTACAGCCAAACAATCTTTTCAGATTTTTGCAGTCTCCAAGGAGGTCTTGATACTTGCAAGGATTGGCTAAAATAAAAGAGAGAGAAGCAAACACATGAAATGTTATATGGAAACGGAGCTCTGGTTTGATACTTCTGCATTTTCCAGAAATTCCAGTTGTTCATGTCTATATGAATTTTGTACTTTTGCTCTGCTATTAAAATGGCTTGAATATTTATAAAATGTGGGTTTTTTAAAGGAGAATGGAGTGACTTACTGCAAAGTCCTTTGTCACAGTGGCCAGGACAGTCAGCACATTTTGGTCCACTTGCATAAGGCATAGCTATTTGCATCGGGTTATTTCCTCTGAAATTTGAAATAATTACAAGACAAAACAAGATCAGCATGAACTCAGAGCAATTAACAGGAGTTGGTTATTTACTGCAGTGAAAGGCATCCAGAGGTTTTTGGGTAAAAATATTTTCATAGGCAGTCATGTTTTAGTTTCAGATATTTATAGAATACTACAAAAATTATTTTAAGTAAGAGGGTAATAAGGTTTAGGGAAACCTTAATTAATTAATTGAGTGATTTTATAATTATAGCATTATCTGGTAAAAAAATATATGTGCTTCCTAGCTCTGCTTCTCTAATAGATTTCAATTGATTGAGGTCATCATACAATTACAGAATTCCAGACTGGTCTGGGTTGGAAGGAACCTTAGAAATCCCTTAGTTCCAACACCCTGCAGGGGCAGGGACACCTCCCACTAGACCAGGTTGCTCCAAACCTCAGCAAAACCCCTCTGAAATGCAGTTCTTCACCTCTGTGAATATTCATTTGCTGTTGGCTTCCCCTTTACATCTGATTTTCTCCTTTGGGGTCAAAATTACATCATGATTTGTGCCTGATGCCTGATTCTGACAGAGGTAAACCCTCGTTCATCTGCTAAAATTTCCCTAATATCTCTTTCAATGCAAAATGAAACCAAAACTGATATTCAGCACTCTGTTAAACCCACAACTCACATTGGTATTTTCAAAAGTATAAATGGTTAAAATAGATTGCAATTATTTTATCCCATATCCAAGGATGTTTTGGAAACATTTCCATAATCACCATGACTGAGTAAGAAGGGAGTACGTACGCAGGGCAGTATTGGCACACGTAAAAATACTTGTATGGGCCCTTGGGACAGTAGGAAACTCCACACCCCACCTTGTAACTGTTGTACCAGATGAGCTGGAGATTAAAAAATAAGCATGTTATTTCAGAGTGAGTTCTTGTAAAAAAAAAATTTAAAAAATCAAAAAACATTCACAAATTAACGGAACCAGAAAATAATTTTTTCTTTCATTTTTTTTCTAGTCAGCTTTTAAATTTAAAGAATAGAATAAAGAATACAAAGGATAAGGAATCACAGAAAAATGAGTAATAAAGAATACATAGAAAAATAGTTTTCAAATGTTTTTGAACACAGTTTCTGGCAGGACACTAAAGATGAAATTCAGATATTTTCATCATAGTTGTTTTGCTTTGATACTTCTTAATTATGTATTTCAATCTCTATATAGAACATATTTATTTCTAAATTAAAGGTTTTTCTATAGACTAATATTTCCTTTCTGGACAGCTCTTCAAAAATACCGGTTCCATTGCCTCCTACTTAGATGGAAAAGAATTTTAGCTCATCATTCACCTTTGGATCAGAGTATGAATTACAGATACTACTTTCATGACATTGATAATTTTTTCCTGATTACAAATAACTCCCAGCTGGCTGAATCACACTCCTGTGCTTCTGCTGTATCCCTGCAGTTTGTTTCAAGTCTCCATACCTGGGTGTAGCTCTCAACATTGACATTTTTTAAGATTGCTCCATATCCATATTTGAAATTGGAGGACTGACTGTGCCACACTTGAATTGCATCAGCCCATGATCTTGGGTAGGATGACAGCAGCACATTCTCACCACAGGTGACACCTGGAGCAGAAGTAAATGAATTTTATTAGGAGAGAAGCAGACTACAGGGTGGGAGGTGGGACAGAGGGGCTGTAGCTATATTCTTAAAACAATGCCTATGATTCCATTCAGTTTGCCCTGTGATTTTAAGATTTTCCAAAAATTTTCTTTCAGAGTGTTCATCTGAAAAAGGATGGGGTTTTTTTGTTTAATAATCACAGAATGGTTTGGGTTAGAAGAGACCTAAAGATCATCTTGTTCCAAGCCCCCTGCCATGCACAGGAACACCTTCCATCTGATAATCCTAAGAAGCTATTCTACAACACACTGAAATTCATGCTTATTTCTGTTTCATATTCACAGGGGTCATCTGCAAACTGTCATTAACCCATCAGCTCAGGTTCCATCCTTGTCAGTACCATCAATAACTCTCCTGTCTCTCGGACTGACTTTCATCCCACACTGATTTGCCCATTTCTTAGCATTTTTGGCAGCTTTCTCACTCCACACCTGAAAGACACAAAGGAAGAAGTATCCAGGTCACAGATTAGGTTAGTGCAGCCCATGAGAAGGAAAAAAAAATAGGGAATGGCTTGGGTGTTGAGCATTGAATGCTCCCATGGCCCTCAGTAGAAAGAGGAGGAGTTGTGCTGATTTACTCTCCTGGGGCAGAGGAACCACATTTCTTCAACTCTTAAGGATTTCAGAGAGGGTTATCTGCATAGTTCCATCACACAGTCCTGATCTCCAAACAGTGCTAATTAAAAGGGTTTTTATAACATACTACTGCTTTCTTTCAGCTTTGTGTCTGAATGAACACTGCACTAAATGGTATAAACTGATTTTCAGCTCAGCTGCAACTGAGTTTTGGTGACAAACATCAGGTGGGCTTTGAACCTGGGCAATGTTTGCAGTCTGTGCAGGCTTCACCTCAAGGCACTGACCAGCTCATCTGCTCAGGGGACAGGGATAACAAGGACTGTCAGGGGTGACAGGGATGGGAGAAGTTTTGCAGATTTGTTCTCTTTTGCCCTCCTGACAGTGTGAGGTTCAGTAGCTGCTGCTCAGGTTATCACTCCCCTTTGCTTTGCATGCTCTTTCCTTCCTCCAGGGTTTGTTTCCCTTTTTAGATTCAGAGAATCAGAGATAGTTTGGGTTGGAATGGACTTTGAAGGGTCTTTTACTTCCACCCCTGTGCTATGAACAGGGCATCTTCAACTGGACCAGGTTTCTCAGAGCCCTGTTCAGCCTGGCCTTGACACTTCCAGGGATGAGGCACCCACAGCTTCTCCGGACAACCTGTGCCAACCCTCATCATAAAAATCTTCTTCTTATATCTAATTTAAATGAATCCTCCCTTGACTACTGACAACCATTATCCCCTGTGCTATTGCAGGAGGCCCTGATAAAGTGTCTGTCCTCATTCTTATAGACCCCTTCAGGACTGGAAGGGGCTCTAAGGATTCTCTGGATCCTTCTCTTCTCCAGGCTGAAAACCCCCAGCTCCTCCAGCCTGTCTCCAGAGCAGAGGAGCTCCAGTCCTTGGAGCATCTTGCTGGCTTATGTTGAGTTTCTCATCCACCAACACCTCCTAGTCCTTCTCATCAGGCTGCTCTTAATGCCTTCATCCCACAGCTTTGTACTGGGTTTGTCCCATTATTTCCTTTAAGGGAAAAGCAGGCTGGCTGTAATTCATAGCTCACCATCTTCAGCATGTTCCTGGCTGTGGGAATTACAGATCTCCGTATTTCATTGTGCAGCTCAAGAATCTCTTTTTCATTTTGAGACTTAAAATGAGGAAGGGAGAAGGCGTTCACTTGTTTATATAGAAAACCCTGGAAAAAATAACAGTAAAGGTCCCAGTTAAGAGAAGTATAATAAACAAATAAATGATGAGCTTCTTGTCACTTTTGTTTGGTCAACTGAACCTACCCCAATAACTGCTCTCATAAATCTTGTTTAACTTAAGACATTTATGGTGGTAGAAATAACATCTCTGCCAGTTGTTTTAGGTTGCAGCTATACTCAGTTAAAGGAAAGTATCAATTTACAACATGGTTCAACTCAGATTTATTGAAGAAAATGATAATTTTCTTCCCTAAAGTACTTGTCTTTTTCATCAGAATATCTTGATAAATAGCTCTCATGCAAATACCTGCACAGCAGATATCTTACAGATCTAATCCTCTTTAAGAGACCTATGAGTCAGATTTCTGAATCTTAAATTATTGGTTTATTTATGAAAAATGTCTATTAGTGTTAGCCCCGTGAAGGGAAGAATATTTTGATAGGCAGAACCACAGAATGATTTGGGTTGGAAGCTCAAAGAGCCCGTAGCTCCCAAGCCCCTGTTTTATACAGGGACACCTTCCAATAGATCAGGTTGCTCAACCAACACACTAATAATAATAGTAATAATAATAATAATACAAAAATCTGTACAAAATGAGAGTTCATCTTCAATGTGTTATGTTAACAATACTTGCACCCCATAATTCTAAATCTCTAGAGATCCCAAGATAAGACTATATCAGGTCAGATATCTATAAAAAGGAGTCAGATATGGGTGTTTTGCACAGATAAATGTTCCTACCTGTCCATCGAATTGGTGTAGCAAAGCAGCCAGGAAAATAATTGCAGTTAGTAGATCCATTTCTAGAGGGGGAAAGAACCCAAAAACAAACCCCCAAAATCCATTAGTCTCTGTTGCATATATTTTATGGCATAATGTGAGGCATAATATGATATATGAGTGACATACAAAACTGTTGCAAGCCTGCACAAAGAATATTTTAGTTGATCCTGAATGTGGATGTGCTGAAACTTTGCATAGGCACCACTGCTTCCTAAAGAGAGAAGATTCCACCTTGCATGGAAGCAGAGACTGTAAATAGCATAAAGTTGTGTGTTATTTGGAATAGATGGATCAGCCCCCTTTTGGCTCCTTTATTCAAGATATTCAAGAATTTGCAGCATTTACTTTGTATCTGTCTCCTTGTATATAAAAAATGCCCATTAATGTGTTCAGCCCTGTTCCATCAGTATCCTTCTCAAGCATCATCCATAGTGAGATTTGTTTTGGACTGGAGCACTGAACACACAGATTGTTGTCTCCATTTCTTTCCCACTTCCCTATTTCTTCACTAAATCAGAACCATAATGGCTCAATCAAATAGTGGTGATCACTCTCATGTTTCACCTGACACCTAGACATAAAGAAAACCTTCAAATATGATGTTATTAGCAAAAAGCCTTGGCTACTGCACTCTGAATCCTGAGGAACCTCATGCAGGTGTCCACAGACACTCTGAAACCCCCTCATACTCACAGGATGCTTTTCCTGCACATCAAAAGAAGCAAAAGTTATATATCTTTGTATTGATAAGGATATATGGGGGAAAGGTCTTCTTGGTTGTTAAAAGGATGTGGCAAAATCCCAGGTAGACTAGCTTCAGCAGCTTTCCTTAAACCAGACAGGCAAGAGGGAAATAGAGATAATAAAACCCAACAAATAGAAAATGTTTTAGAGCTGGCCTCTGAGAAAATTCAACAGTGTAAGCAGGATAGATCAATAGAAATACGGGAAATACTGCTTGACAGGGAGATTATCATTGTTAAAAAAATATATTGTCCCCCCTTTAAGTTTAGAATCACTAACTCTTGTCCTATCATGCCATTCAGATATTCAGTCCTTATCTTGTTTTCCTGTGATTTCATAAGGAAAACATTTGCATGAGGTAGAGGCAGGGATCTCACTGATATTAGTGAAGAATAAATTCTTAAACTGCAGGGATACTTTCAGACACAGAGGAGATATCTTGTCTGTACACACAGAAACAAAATCTTTTTGGGACTTCACAGAATAAGTGCTGCAACAAGAAACATAAAATATTTCTAGATCCAAGTTAAAGTTGATTAAATAACAGTGTACATCTTCAACTGCCAGACTCCACCATCAAATCTGTCTCTTGGACTAAATGTGTTGGGCTTGACTTTCAAAGTCAGACAATGATGGTTCCCAGATGCAATTATCCTTCCCTGTCTGTAGTGCTCAATCCTCTAAATCACTTCTATGCTTCTGAAAAACAAATGCCAGCAGTGCACTTTAAGGCAACTTGAAAACCTGAGGTTTCATCAAAATTTAGTTGAGTGTAAAAACAAGTAAAATAAACATTGTAGCTTCAAAACTGTAAGCAAATTTCTGTTTGAAAAATACAGAATTTATGTTTAATCCTAGTGTTTCATTCCTCAGTAGAATCCTCCTCCTGCCATCTGATACAGCTTTCAAGCATAGCAGGCAGAGTGGGCATTTTTAGCTTTTCAGTTATTTTGATATATTTTCCCTCTACCTTCTCTGAGTTTACCTTTTAAAATTTCATTAAAGTAATGAATTCACTCTCCATTAAGAAAAGGTAATCAGCATATTACATACTATAATATATATTAGACATCTCAGCAGCATTTATACATGAAAGTTTGGAGAGATAACATTTAGAGATGATAAAATTCCAAGTTCAGCTGTACTGCTGTATCCCAATACTCAAGTGAAATAAATTCAACATGAAACCTATTCAAGAGACCTTAGAAAAGCATTCCCCATGCCTGACACCCCCATGAAAAAATTTCTTTGGATTCTTTTATGTTCACATTTGAAAAAAGAAGCAAGTAGGTCAAAGTGTTACATTTTGATCTAAGGAAATACAGGAATTAGACTCCACTGAAACAATTTTTTATCCCTATTCATGGAAAGTGTGGTTTCAGAGAAGATATATTTTATTTTACATTCTTTCCCTGAGATACTGTAAGCAGAAATTTCCTTTCAATTATCACATTATCAATCATTGGTACAATTTAACTATTAACAGCATTCTCTTTGTAGCACAGTGATCAAGAGACTGTGGATAAAATCTCTAAAGCTGAAGTTCAGTTCTGCATACATTACCTTCATCCACCAGAATCCTCCTGTACCTGAGGAAGTGGCAGGAAAGTGAGAAGCTCTCCCCAGTCCAGGGTTGGTATATATATATACATACATTTCCCTTTTTTTTTCCCTTGTCAATATTTATTGCTGATAAATGACATCAGCTTTGGGGCTGCCCATTGTGCAAGAACTTTTCTTAAGGAACAGGTGACTGAAAATTAACAATCCAGCTGCTAAGGAAAAAGAGAAGTCAGAAGACTTGTCCTTTTGCAGAACTTCAACTTCTGTCTGATCAGCAAGTGACAGTGCTAATGTGTTCACAAAATAAAAACTTGAATTCTGAGCTGGTTGTTTTACAGTTGTCTTTCCTGTTTCTGGCAGAAGAGTAGGATAAATATTTTGAAGCAGAGACACAAGTAAGCAACTTCTTAGCTGTACACAGAATGATCTGTACTGTGGGCAACACAGCAATATTTTCTTCTAAGTGTTTCCTGAACTTCCATTGGCTGAATAAAACTTATATTCCATTAGCTCACTGAGGCTGTGGCACTGAAAATCACTTTTTAGCAGTGCATGTAGTGATAGGACAAAGGGGAATGACTTTAAGCTGAAAAGGGTCAGGTTTAGAATAGATATTAGGAATTATTGACTGTGAGTGTGGTGAGACACTGAAAGAGCTTGCCCAGAGAAGCTGTGGCTGCCCCATCCCTATAAGTGTCCAAGGCCAGGCTGGATGGGGCTCTGAGCAATCTGGTCAAGTGGAAGGTGTCCTTGTCCATGGCAGGGTGTAGAACAAGATCTTTAAGGTCCCTTCCAACCCAAATCATTCTGTGACTCTGTGACTCTGTGATTCTCTGATTCTCTGATTACTGTACACATAACTCACGCCAGATGTTGCTCAAGATCAAGTTATTGCTTAATAACATGTTGCAGATGTTACTCATATTCCTTCCTCAGTCTGGAGACGTGTGTGATGTGTGGCATGTGCTCTGCTCTAGTGCAGCATAAAAGGGTTTGGGTTGAAAAGATCTTAAAAATCTCCAAGTTCCAACCCCCTGCCATGAGCAGGGACACCTTCCACTAGTCCAGGATGCTCCAAGCCCTGTCCAACCTGGCATTACTCTGCTCATCCTTCCTTCTTGCAGAATCTTTGTTCCCACTGTCTTATAAGATAAAATGTCACAAAGGCAGCTTTGACAGGTCCTCATTGCTCAGTCCCAACCCTTCCTGCTTCCTTGCATGCAGTCTGTTGGCCATCAGGAGCCATAAAGCCTCTGCACCTCTCCTTGTTCCTTTCTTGGTTCCCTTCCCCATCCTTGCCTCTGCTGTGCTGTGTTGCACACTGAGCACCCTTTCCACCACACTGGGTGGAGGTGGCTGCCCCTGCAAGTCAATATTGTCTCACTGTTTCCATTTCTGCTGAATTCTCTACTGTTGCCAGAGTTCCAGTGTTGTTTTATAATCCCTGTGCTGGAAAACACAGCTGCCTTTGTTCTTTCTTTGCGCAGTGGGCAGCACTTAGGGGAAGTTGCTTCTGATAAGGTCTCCCACATCCTTCCATGTTCTGACATAAGGGCAAAGGTACTTTTTAATGTGAGGTGCTTGTGACAATTTTGATGAGACCAAGGTTATCACCATCAGAAAGCCTCATGAGGCACCTACCAGAGTTATTAAGGCTGTGTTTCTGTTGACTGTGAGGGGAGGCAGTCCAGCAGCTCCAGATTCCCAGTGTCCTGGGAGATACTTCCATTCTTTTACCCCAGCCACCATACTCTACAATTTTCATTGATTCACTACAGTCACCTGAGCTTTATTTTTACTGTTAAAATGAAATTATGCTCCCACAAGTATTGCTTGAAAGTTTGCCCCACCTATTTACTCAGTGAAAACCATTTGTTCTCCAAAGGATGACTGTCAGATCTGCTACAATGCATGGTCTGTGGGTGAAATAATTGGGAGGAAATAAAAGATTAATAAAACTGACATCCGGAACCACGGTACAAAGAACAATTTAGCACAGCAATTCCCACTTCCCCATGTGGAATACCTGAAGGGGTGGGGTAACTTAATTAAAAAATAAATTAAGAATTTATTCCACAGGGTTCTGCAAATGTATGTGTATTTTTAAAAGATAAATCTGTGGAAAGTTCTTAAAATAAGATCAGCTTGAGTGATTTGACTGTGGAAGTTCTCATCCAGGCCTTGTGTAAACCTGAACTGCAGGAATCCAATTTATCTCAAGCAATGAAAACAAAAATTCAGTTTTTTCAATTCTTTATTTCCACTGAAGTCAATGACAATTATAGTGGCATTTTGGATTAAAATCTATGCGGTTCTGTGTGGTTCAGAACAGTGCACAGATCTTTTTCTTGGCTGCCAGGACACCTTGCAGACCTAACTTTGTTTGGCAAAAAGGAACACTATTGGCTTCTTCCACGCAATCCAACTCACCTTCCACTCCTGATTATTATTATTATTATTATTATAATCATCATCATCATCATCATCATCATCATCATCATCATTATTAGAGAGAGAAACAACAGACTCAATCAATCAAAAAGTTTCTGTCAGAGTATAAGCACAGTATAACAGAATAATGAAAAAAAAAAAGTTATCCAGAAACTTTTAGAAGCCTAGTCCTTCTCTTGTGCTCCCAGAAAGGGATCTGTAAAAAATCAGCTGTTTCTTAGAGATGTTTTTCTATGTTTCTAGAAAGTTTGAAGGAAATTCCATGGTTTCCTTGGGTGATAAATGTCATTCTTTCGTAGTACTACTATTCCAGAAAGCTTTTAAAGTCTGACACACAAAATTGCAGGAGGGATTTTGTGTATGTGTGGGAAGTCATTTCCATGAAGCCCAAAATGGATTAGCAAATGATTCAATCAGTACAATCATACACATCTCATATCAAAGTTCAGTACCTGTGTTCATGCCTGTGTTCTTCTCTTCTCAATCTTTGCTGAAATATGTCAAAGCTGAGCACTGTAAAAATGCAAAATTGTCCTTTTTAAAGGGTATATGGATTGTTAATTCAGCTTCACTTTTGGTCTAGTAAGTCATTAGAAACTTTTTCTAAATCTCTGTTGTGGGACATCAAGGATCTGACTCCAGAAAAGAAATCTGGGGTAAAACTCATTCCATCTCCTGGGACAACCCAATGGTGAAAGCACGTGCAATTCCAGCTTGAGTTTCTCTTGCAAATAGATAAAACACACCTCTGAAGTCACCTTTGGGAAGCAGCACTTCTAATATATTTAAAATGTTAGATTAGAGTAAGAGAAATTATCAGATACAGGTCAATGAGAGAGAAGAGCATCATCTCTTCATCATATTTCTCCCATAAATCAAATAAACCAATGCCTGTTGTAAGTGAATTATAACAACAGTGTGGAAGGATACACAGAAAGTGAACAGAGAAGAATTCTGTGTGGAAACCATTAGAACAACATTATTCTTTTCAGATACATCTTTCTCTGTGAGAGTCAGGTGTAACCAAATAAAAGCCCAGTTGATCCTTGAGAACAAATCCCTTATTTAAACTAAATATTTCCAACAGGAAAAAGAGCAAACAAACCATAATGACTTTCCTTAGAATTCAAACTGACTTCTGATATAGGTGATTTATTGATTTTTTTTTGTTTGTTTTTTAAAGGAAGTGAGAATGCACCACTTTTAACTAATGGTGCAAGACACAAAGTAGTGCAGACTCAAATTATCACAGACATCTCAAATGTAATGATCATATGGAAGCATTTATTTATTACTCATTAATAAAACAGCTTTTGTGTTCAATTTACATGGTTAATAACTTCAGACATTCTCATCTGAGAAATACAGACTACACAAATTGAAGTTTTCATGAACACCCCTTTTTTTGCTGCATGTGTTTGCTGGAAAAAAGATTTTCTGTAATTTAGCAGCAGTGACAATGTGGGGACTTTTACTGCAAAATCTTTTAAAGAGTGTGGGTGTGCAATTAATTCCTTAAAATGCTTATATTCCTTAAATGTTTATATATGAGCATTTTAGTCTTTTCATGCATTTCCTACATAAAAGTAAACCAGAGTTGTTGTAGAGGGTGCAGAAAGAAGGTTGATCTTCTTGTAATGATATTTAGTTGGCAAAAAATACCTCGAACCTGTTGCAACAAAAAGTAAAATGTGTTAGAAAACAAGGAAATCTTGTTTCCAAGTAAATGAGTCTCACACAGAACATTCTATTGGATTGCTTGCAGTAAGTAAATGAGAAATATCTGGAGCTGTGAAAAGAAGTATTTATAGAAACTCCACTTAAAATCACGGAGTCCCAGCTTGAAGAGTCATTTGGAAATGACGCTGCTGATTAAATGATTTTGACTCATAATAATTCGTGAACCAACTGCATTTGGCCACAGCCAAGCTTCTCTGTGAAGTGACTTCTCACCTTTTTTAGTAGTGGCATAGATTTGACAACAGTCTGAAGCTGGAAATTACTTGACAGCAGATGAATAGAAGCTACACAACCAGAGGGTATTGTAAATACCCATTCAAAGGGTACCCATACTCATTCTTGACTGAGGGGGCTTTCCACACACCTCACTGAAGCTGAGCCTTTCCATAGAGCTTCTGGCTGGGGAGAAAGGTAAGAGGGAGCATTTATTTTGTTTGAAAGGCCCTGAGAAAAAGTGCTGCAAAGGCAGCATAGATTCCTGGTTTCTGCATCCTGCAATATTTTTCCCTTTAGA
Source organism: Cisticola juncidis (assembly GCA_013400215.1). Classification (NCBI taxonomy): domain Eukaryota; kingdom Metazoa; phylum Chordata; class Aves; order Passeriformes; family Cisticolidae; genus Cisticola; species Cisticola juncidis. The sequence goes on along the minus strand of VXBR01012240.1, from coordinate 43,961 downwards.
GAGATTGATGTGATGATGTGATGTGATGTGATGTGATGTGATGTGATGTGATGTGATGTGATGTGATGTGATGTGATGTGATGATGTGATAGAAACTGTACACACAGTCCAGAAAGATGAACCTAGAACACACTGTTCTGTAAGGACCAGCAGAAAAATGATTGCTAAGGAAAAAATATTTCCTGATTGAAACAGGTAGACAGCTTTTACATCTTTCTGCTGTTGGATAGTACCCAATTGTTCACACAAATATCCAAATCTCAGTATGCATGCTTGTGTTAGTGCTATTCTACGACCAAGTCAGGGAAAAGCAAATACAGTGCAGTAGTTCATAAATCAAAGAATAAACTCTTTTGAGATAAGTCATGAAATGCAGTTGAATTATACAGTTGTCTAACTAAAAGGGGTTGCCTGAAGTGTAGGTGCTGGAGTCCAGGGCACATGGAGAACCCCTTGGGCTGCCCTGAGAGGTCCCTGGCTGGGACCCCAGGAAGGCACTGCCTTTGACCTCAGTCCATGGGGAAAGCTTCCTACCCTCAGACATGAACTACAAACAACAAAGATCTGAAATAAACAGCAGTTTAGTTTGTCACAGGGTGAAAATGTATAGTTTTGGCTTTTAGAATGGAAGCTGATGAGAGCAAGATGGAGAAATTTGGGTGGTGTCTCATGTTCTTCTTCTTCAACTCCATCTTTTGCTGTGACGGTGGCACAGAGACGTTGGGAATGGGTTTGAGGCAGAATTGTCTAGAATAGGTAGTGATTATCAGCACAAAATTGTAAATATAGTACATTTTGGACTAGAGACCTTGAAAAGACCTTGAATTTTCTGTCTGGGGGTCTTGACAGCTGTGTTTTTCCAGCTAGCGGTGTGCAGACCTTGAGATAAGAAACTGAATAAACATCTCTAAAAACCAAAGCAGCAAGTTCTGCTCATCCCTTCAAACCCCGGTACAGGACTTTTAGAAGAAAAAAAAAACCCCTAATTAGGGGTTATGGAGGAGAAATTCTGAGATGTAGGTCTCTACTACCTTTTCTACTCACATCTCAGTAAGTTATCCCATCAGAAGGAGGGAGATCTTCTGGGTTAGTGAAGACCTAAGTCCTAATTAACAGCCCATGAGGAGGCACTTGGCACCATCTCATATAAAACAAGACATCTTTGCAGTGCTAAGGGTGTTGCAAGTGCATAGGAAAGACTTGTGTCTTTCTAGATTTTATCTGGAGCTCTGGCAGGAGGCCCTGGGGAATGTCAGGAAGGTGAGGACTCAAACTGAACTGAATGTTTTGAGACATACAAGCAGCTGAGAGAATTGGGATTATTCACTCTGGAGAAGAGAAGGCTCCAGGGAGACCTTAGAGCTTTCAGCACCTAAAGGAGTGACCAGAGAGATGGAGAGAGACTTTTGGCAAGGGCATGGAGTGACAGGACAAGGGGTGATGACTTCAAACTGACTGAGAGCAGGGTTAGAGGAGATGTTAGGAAGAAATTCTTTACTCAGAGGGTGGTGAGGCCCTGGCACAGGCTACCCAGAGAAGCTGTGGCTGCTCCATCCCTGGAAGTGTTGAAAACCAGGCTGGACAGGGCTTGGAGAAGCCTGGGATAGTGGAGGGTGTCCCTGCCTATGGCAGTGGGGGTGGAACGAAAGGATCTTTCAGGTCCTTTCCAAACCCTTCTGTGACTCAGCAATTCTGTGAATATTAATTGATGCTGTGCAGGCATTTACGTGCAACCATGAAGCTATTAAGTATATCTGTGACATGTAAATTGAGATTTAGATCCACTTTCAAATCACAGTTATATAAATACTGTGACCCAGTTCTATTCCAGTCACCCAGACACTGACCTCATGAGAAGTTTGGGTTTACAGTGGGTGGCCCTCAGCTGTCCATGGATTGGCATCACTGATGTCTGTACGTGTCCCCATTCTTGTTACCGGATGATTCACTTCCTAATGTTCTTTGATTCTATCCTTGAATAGAATCCCTGATTCTCCCTTTTCCTGAGTTTGAGCCCATCTCCTCCCTTCCCTCTCACCCCATAATCTCCCTTCCTAATTCCATATCCCACTCTGAACCTAGTTTTGCTTCCAGTCTACCCAAACCATGATATTTCTGAGCGTTCCCATGGCAATCTTGTCTGGATATGGCATTACTGACACAGGAAGTGTGAGAGTCACTGCAACCCAAACCTGCCCTGCCATTTTCCAGGTCATATTTATTGTATTTACTTTACCATAACCAGTCACTTGACGTAATTATTCTATTTTAGCCTTGATTCTTTCAGCTGAACACAAGCAGATTCTTATTTTTTGTGCCAGCAGTTTGCCTACTAGAGCAGCAGAGAAACTTTTTCATATTTCTTCTTTGGGTATGGAAAGAGGAATGTAAAAGTTCCCTTTTAAGGACTTTGCTACCATGAGGCCTCTTCATCTCATAGGCTTGCTTGATGGAAGTTTGAAATATTAGATGTGTTTTGCCATCAGCATAGCTTCCACAGATTTATGCATTACTTTTTCGATAATTTGATTCACAATTTTTCCCTGGATCAGATGAAGTCAGTGATTTAAATGCTCCCTTAGTTCTCTTTTTGGGCAGAAGTTCCATATCCATAGTCCCAATTCTCTAAATGACATTTGTGTGATGACTGTCTTCATGAAATTGGTTGTTAAAATCAGAGAATCACAGAATTGCAAGGGACTTTAAAGTTCATGTAATTCCAGTAGGCAGGGATGAGACTCACTAGAACAGGTTGCTTAGAGCCTCATCCAACCTTGCCTTGAACCTTGATCATGGTTCAAAAAATTATTCAATTACTTTTTTAAGTATTGGTGGTGAATTTCATCAGCCTTGACTCCCCCTCTGTCCTCCCACTGTTTTATTGAAGTGAAAACCATTTACATGGGTATTTATTGCATCTCCCAGTGTATAAGAAGAGGTTTAAATTCCACTGTCTGGATTATCCCCATGTCTGTGTGGCTTTAGAAGATAAATACAAAACAGTTTTACATTCTCATATGACAGACCTGCAGATTTCAGGCTCACAGATTTTCCTGGCTTGTCCTTTGCTCTGTGGAAAGCAAACACTTTGAGTCAGTGAAGTACTGCTCCCACAGAGCCAGAGAGTGTTTACCAGGAAATTTGTTGTTTGCCAAAGTAATTTTTCTTTAATATTCCATATTGTACAAGCAGGATATTTTTTTATCTGCTCCAAGGATACTTTTAGTGCCAAGCAACAAATCACAAGCTCTGTTCATTATCAAATAATCAAGTTAATGCATATTTACCTTAAAATGAACGTCATCATCTGAGAGCCTGATTTTTTCAGCAAATTACTACTCCTTTCCTTGGTCTTTCTTTTCTTTCTTTCTTTCTTTCTTTCTTTCTTTCTTTCTTTCTTTCTTTCTTTCTTTCTTTCTTTCTTTCTTTCTTTCTTTCTTTCTTTCTTTCTTTCTTTCTTTCTNTTTTCTCTCTCTTTCTCTTTCTTCCTCTCTCTCTCTCTCTCTCTCTCTCTCTTTCTTTCAGCACTATTTTGATACCAATTTCCACCAGCTCTGTGGACATAGAGTTCACCCAAAAGCCTGGGGATTCCCAATTAGCTCCCAATCCAATTTCATGGCTTTTAAATATTTTTTTCCTTTTTACATTTCAATGTTGATGTTTTTTCTTTTTAAATCATTGAGCTAATAATACACAAATCTCCAAAGTACCTGGTTTCTCTGTTTTTATTTTGCTGGGGCTGTGCAAACTTTTCATCTGCTCCTTCCCAGCATCAGGAGCCAAGTGTGAGTGCTTGAGCCCTGGATTTTGGGAACACGGGCAGCCAAGCCCTGGCACACATCTGGATGGAGCTGAGAATGCAGAGCAAAGGCATTAAACTCTTTCTTAGAGGAAAATTCAAAACTGGCACAGATTGCCAGAGCAGCTGTGGCTGCCCCATCCCTGGCAGTGACCAAGGCCTGGCTGGACAGGGCTTGGAGCAACCTGGGACAGTGGCAAATGTCCCTGCCCACGGCAGGGGATAGAACTAAATGAACTTTCATGCCCCTTCCAAACCAAACCATTCCTCTGGTATTTTCACCAAACCACTGCCCCTGGTTGCAACGCCTGGAGCCTCAGGGCTCTGAACACTTCCTTGCAGAATGAAAAAGCAAAAAGTGACCAATCTGGCCTTGAAATATTCAGTGATGTAACCAAGACCTTTTGGTTTACCAGCAAGAAATTGGTATTTGTAGTTGAGGAAAAAAATGCCTGTTTTTAGTGACACTGGAACGTCAATTGCTCATTTTTCCACCAGAGGGCACTCCTATATTTTCAAAGAAGGCAGGTGTCGGAACACGACTGAGCAAGTTTGGTGTGAGCTGTGCAATTCCGGCTGTGACAGGGCAACGGGGAAAATGCAGGAGCAGAATGACCTTGCTGCACATCTGCCAGCACTGTCCAACATCTGGGAGCCTCCACTGCCTCCTGAGGGGCACAGCCAGGCTGCAGAACCCCTCGTGTGTCAGGCTGGTGCACACAAAATAAATAACCAGCCCAGACACAGCGTCTGCTAAGGCCCAGGTTAATTAAGGGATCTGTGTCTTCCTCCTGAGGAGAGACAAGGCCACCTGTGTCATCAGAGTTGGTACCAGCTTTCAGTATTTTCCATGGAATATTCCATCCCATACACAGTCCTGTAGTTTTATCTTCACTCATAAAAATACTCATTATTATAAAAATTAAATCACTTCCACAGTTGATGAGGCTTGGGTTGATTTTGTACTTTTGGTACTCAGCAGTTGACACCAAAATACAATGTAAGACAACCATCTGCAGTCAAATCTGTAAAAAGTTGAAGAATCTGTTGGTTTAGCTGGATTGTGTCCCTGTCAGAGATATATATTCTATGTATATCCCCTCTATATGTGCATATATATACCTATCATAAATTACAGGGCTTTTTAACCTTTTTTTTAGCTTTTATAACTTAGAATGATTTTCAGTAATTAAGGTAATATACTTGAATTAAGAGAATCCAGGCACTGTGTTTATTGATGCAGAAGAGAAAACATGATTTTGTGGAGATAAAAATAATAATAAAAAAAGCCAAGACTTTGAATAAAATGTTTCATAAAATTAGTAGTTTGTTTTATTTATGCATACAAGAGTAAATCAAATTTCTCAATAAGCTCTCTCAAATCTGAATTACTTCCAAAAGATGTATTAAATCAGGTTCATTCTTTAATTACTGCAATGGTTAGGCAGCTTAAGGAGGAAATAAGATTTTCTGGTAATTTGACAAAAAAATAGATGAACAGAGTAAGCAGAGATTATGATGCATTGAGCAGTTTAGATGTTCTGGCACCATGTCAAGAGTGGCAGATTCTCACAGCTACTCATAAACTGATCAGGTAAACACTTTGCCCTTCCTCTTAAGTCAAAGAGGAGGAACAGCCTGAAATCAGACTGTCACACTGAGCTCTGCTCCAACAAGGAAATATCCCTGTTAAACTGCACCCACAGGAGGCAGCTCAGGGCAGAGCCAGGCTGAGCAAACTCAGAGGAGAGCCAGGCTGAGCCACACGTGTCATTTTTTCATTTTTTATTCTTACTTGTATTTTTCCTGTGGACACCTTTGGCATGGTTTCTGTCTGACACAGATTTTTTTCCCCCAGCTGGTTATAGCTCTGCATTCTTTGGCTGAGTAAAGGTGACTTTGGCTGCCTAGTTTTGTGGTGACTCCTCTCCCCTGTGCTCCAGTAAATTCATCAGCCACTGTCTTCTCTGGCCAAATCCATCATTCCTGATGTAGTCAAAGGGAGATAGGAAAATGGATCTCCTGTGAATGTGTGGTGTAGCAGATGACCTTGGTGCTTTCAGGATTTGAATGTGGGGAGGCTGGTGCATCTAATGGGACCAATCACCTCAATTCTCTGCAGTGCTTTGTGACTACTTATCCTAAAATACTTCTTAAACCCTTTTTGACCCACTGCAGAAAATGTCTCAGTATTTAACCTACACCATCTCCACTATTCACTTCCTGGCTTTTGTTCCAGAACCCTTTTTCTCTGCAGAACTTTCACTTTCCAGCTCCACCCCAGCCAGGCCTGCTGCCATCAAAATCAACCTCACTGTAGCTACAGGTCTCTGCAGATGGTGAGGAAAACCTGTCCCTGCCAGAGCATGGTGCAGATTACTGGGGTGGCATTTGTCTCACCAGGGCTCTACTCACAAGGCCATTCTCTTTCTGCTGCCTTTGGAGGCAATGGAGGCACTTCAGGTCTGTATTTCACCTTTTCTTCTTTCAGCAGATGCCTGAGACAGGCTGGATGAGCAGATAAGGTAAATGACTGCCTTGACATCACCAGGAATTTTTTTAAAAGCAGTATATGAGTTGAGTCAGTCACTATTCCATATCTCCTTCTGAGTAAGGTTGAGGAAAACAATTTTTGGAAAGAGATGTAAGGATATGGATGGTACAGTTTGTCTATGACAACTTTTTGGGTCTTAAGGCCATTTGTTTGGCTCTGGCCAGTAGAGCTGAACTCTGCTTCTTGAACCATGTTTTCAAAGATGCTGAAGGGCCCTTGGCATTATTAACCTGTCAAACATGCCAAGGCTTTTCTGGAAGGTAATGCTATCAGGTCTAAGCCAAAACTGTGTCAAGGACTAAGATTATAAAGGCACAGGAAATATTTTCAATGCTCAGTCCTGTGTTCTGACTCTGTGTATCCTGTCACTATAGACAGACATGAAAAAAAGAATGGATGGAAAGGTTTCAGAGGAAAATCTGTAAAAAAAAGGCCTGAAATTAAGAATAGATTCAAGTCATGCCATGGAGAAAGCATTTACTTGTTCTACTGCAGAATGCCATGTACCAACAGGGTGTAGGTGTCCTCTGAAGTACACAGGGAAGCTGTTAGATTGCAATGGACACATGATTTGTCTTCTCATCAGTGTGTTACCTCTGGAGACTGTTTGATTCCTCATTCTGTAGGAATGATTAAAGTGGGCTGCATTTCCTCTGAGAGGAGCAATGCAAAATCACACCTTCCCAGTTCTTCAGCTGCTTAGTTACTCACAGCTACCTCCTGCACATGTGTACACACATCTCCCACTCCTGCCTGGACCTCGGGGTGTTCTCAGTGTGCACTGCAGTTGTGGATGCATTTCCTGGTCATGGGGACGGACAACAGTGCACACACCGCATGTATTCCAGAACTGTGGGGTATTCAGGCATGCTGCACAATTCTATTTTGTCTTTGAGACATGCCTGCTGCTTCCCCAGAGCTGATACACTCATTCATATTGGTGTTCCTGAGGTTTTCATGGGCAAACCCATTTGCTTTGGTTGAACCCAGCAGCTGTGTGGTCCATCTTGGCTAAGCAGAGCCTTCAATGCTCAACCTGTACAATCCTGTTTCATTTTAACTGGTAATGAGGTGGGCCAGCTGTCAATTATGATTTAGCCAAAATGGCCTTTTTGTTTGCTGTTATTTCCTTAAATTGAGCAGAAATGCATCCTATGCATTGTGTATCAGGATGAGCCTCTTGCTCCCACCCACTGCTGGCAAAGCAGGCCTGATGCTGCAGTTCATGGAGTGAACAAAGGCAGCAGGGGCTCGGGGGAGATGCTTCATGCAGAGGATAAGATGAGGCTCAGACACGGAGCTGCTTGGGGCGATGCATTATTAAATGTTATCTGCTGATAGCTCCTTCTGCAGGATTAATGACATCCCACTTTATTATTCCTTATCTTTTATCCCCACCTCGTTTCACAGATGCAGCCAGCAGTACATGGCACTAACCACAGACCCGTGGCACTCATTAGATGGTGGCTGCTCCTCACAAGTGCCATCAGACTGCAGCTCCTGTCCCTGATTTTGCTAACGATGCTGGTTAACACGTTGCTGTGTCACTGTTCAACACAGACAGTGTGGTCTTGTCAAAAGTAGCTTATCTTTTACTTATGGTTTCCTTTGACACCCTCCTCTGATAAACTGGGAGATAAACACATGACAGGCCCTGCAATGTATTCCCCCAGCACTAAAATCTTAGCAGTAGTTCTGTAGAGGCCTTTCATCTAATGAGTGCTTCTTTTGACCTGTTTTCTATTTTGTTCAAGCTGCAGATCTTAAGGCATGTTTAAACCAGAAATACAATCTTGTTTAGCTGCTCCTCATACCTCAGGAAGTGTTGTGTCTTTGTGGGAATGTGTGTTTAATTCCAGCAGCTACAAAACACAGCAAAGTCAAGCACACCCAGTTGCTTAAGGTCCTGCTTTTAGCTTTGATTAGAGGAGAGCAGTTACTCCCTCTAAGAGAAAACTAACTAGAGGAACATTTTTCTGCTGAGTTAATGTCCTGGTTTATGTCAGCAAGAGTTAATCACAAGGACACTTTTCTTGCAGTTAGCTAAAACTGCCTTGGTTTCTTCTTATCACAACCAGATGTGGATTTGGTGAGGAGGGAGAAAAGGGGTTGATTAGGGAAAGGTAACATCTTCTTAGAACTGGTGTAATGGTGTGAGTCTTGTGTGACCAAAGACTCAAGGTCTGTCCCTCATCCCGAGGCTGCACCTGATCCTGGAAGCTCCATATTCACCACCAAACCACTACCCCAAACTCCACATCTTCACTTTTTTTTTTGTGATTCCGTCATTTTCTTGGGCAGTCTGGTCCAATGTCTGACCACTCTTTTGGTCAAGAAATTTTTCCCAATGTCTGATCTAAACCTACCTACAACTTGGCAGCATTTCCTCTTGCCCTGAATTGTCCTGAATTATTTCTGTCTGTGGCTGACTGTCTCAGTACCAGCCTGGCTGTGGATCATTTACTGCCAGGTTAGGAGGTGAGATCAATTAATTAAGGAGGAAATGTAGTGGTGGCACTGGGGATGATCTTCCAGCCTGTGTAACCCACCTCAGGTAACTTCCATGGTGAAGCCAGAATTTATGGGAAAATTGACAGCAATTTTTTGATACTAGAAGATAATCCCAGCAAACTATGGCCAAATGCATTATAGGAAGAGCAATAAACAGGCAGTGCCTGACTCTTTAAGCTGAGAAAGTAAGAGGGGTTTTATTAACATATTACAGCAAGTGCTGGTTTGTGGACAGGCTGAGACTGAGATTAAAGGATCCCTACAGACAGCTCAGGGAGAAATGCAGCTGCTTAAATCCAAATGTGTGGTCCTCACTGCTTCTGATAGCACTCAGCCATGCCCAGGGAAATCTTTAACCCTTGTGTATAGCCCAGCACAGAGGGAAGGGGAGGATTAAAACTTCAATTCTTATTAAACTGAAATAGGTCACTTCTTGCTCAGTAATTTGTTGCAATTAGCATCTAATTTGGAGACACTTCCCTCTCTGTAAGTCACTGTGTGGGCAGCCTGGGTGCCAAACAGAGGATTGTGGGTGCCAGAGCTGGGTTTCAGGGAGCAAAACATCAGGTTCTGGAGCATTTCTTGTGTCAGCTGGCACACAGATGTTCTCAGGCTCCTCTGTGATCTTAGCATGCATCTCCTGAGTATAGACCTGACGTTTTTTTCCCAGCTACAAAATGATAAACTACAAACATGTAAAACTATCTATAGGTTATTTCTGTTTTATTTTTTTTTCATTCTTACCTGTTCAGCAATCTGATGCAGCAGAGCAGATGGACAGTGACATAAAGTCAGAAAATCCATCTGAAAAATGGCCCAGTTGGAGTTAGTACAATGTTCATTTCTTCACTGTATAACACTTGTCTAAAAAGCTTATCTGCAGTTAAATGTTGCAGAGAAAATCAATAAGGATTATCTCCATACAAGTAGAAAAGGTAGCAGCTTTCTGTTCAGACAGTTAATATTTCAAGTGTAACAGTCCCATTTTTTTAAGGACATCAAATCTGGAGAAAGAACAAAGTTCTGCCTGCCACAAAATTTTCCCAGCTGCCATTAAGGGACATTCTCTTTGTAATGGCAAGAGGCAGGAAATTGCCTTGGCTAAATTATCCACATCAACATGTTCCTTTTGAACCACTGCAAAAGTGAGGAGATTCTTACACTTAGAGGCAAATTTATTCCAAACTAATCTTTGGTCAGAAAGTTGCACTAGGTAGGTCCCCTCTAACTGAATTTATCCTATCCTTTCCTATGTACTTTTTCACAAGGAAGCAGGAGGTCCATCATGTGGCACATACTCCAGGCCCTGTCCCAGAGCAGCCAGCTCTCTGTTAGGAGCTCTCTCAGGAGTAGGTGAGAAGGAGGAATGGGGAATAATCCCTTTCCAAAGCCCTTCCCATGGCATCTCCTTGCTTGCTCTGCATCCTCGCTAAAAGTGGGCAGGGTATCAAGGGTTTCTCCTTGAAAGGTGGAAGGGAGCAGGAACAGGATGTGCTAGAGGAAAGCCTGCTCTGGTGTGGGGATCTCACTGATAACAGGAGCTGTCAGGGACACAGCAAACTGCCTTGCAATACATTAGGAAGTATATATTATAATGGATTTTAAATCTTTTACCAGCACTGGCTGATTGTAATGTGGCCCTTTAGTATCACAGTCACTAAATATTTGTCATGCCCTAGAAATGTCAATAGCTGGGCCTCACATAAAGCAGTGGTTTTAGGGCAAACGGCACAGGATTGCACTCAGACATTTCTGGAATATCTCCAGTGAGGGAGACTCCACAGCCTCTCTGGACAATCTGTTCAGGGCTCAGTCACTGCACAGGGAAGTTCTTCCTCGTGTCCAGGTGGAACCTGCTGGGCTCAGCCCCTGCCCGTTCCTCTGGTGCCATTGCTGAGCCCCCAGAGCAGAGCCTGGGCCCTGCTCTGCCCCTCCCTGCACACAGGGACACTCAGGGCTGAGGGCCCCTCTCAGCTGGGGATCCTCTCAGGGCTGAACAGCCCCAGCTCCCTCAGCCTTGCCTGGGCAGGGAGATGCTCCAGTCCCTTCATCATCTTTGTCAGCCTGCACACTTCAGTAGCTCCACGTCTTGTCCCAAGGACAAGAACTGGACACAGAACCCCAGATGTGCCTCACTGGGCCTTCTTGATCACAGGGCACTCTCCTGGGTCATGGACATCTTGTCATCCACCAGGATCCTGAGGTGCCAGAGGTCTCTGTCTCCTCCCCAGCTCAGGAGCATCCATGGATGTGTGTGTTCAGCTGCATGGATGTGCTGTGTTTTAATCCTTTCATCTCCACCTCCTAGGTTTGATACTTAAGCCATCACAACACCTTCTCACCTGAGTGACTCACTGAAGAGAGTTTATTTGGTCAAGATCAGCTCATGAATGATCCATGCTGATGTTTAATACTCTACTGGTTACAAAATGACAGATAAAAAATGTGTTCCATTATCTTCCTGGAGATCTAAATTAGGCTTATTGACCATTATGCCCTGGGTCAGATGTGTAGTGATTGGTTTTTCATTTATTACACCAGTTCTTTCCTCTTATGAGTGACTAAGAAATGAGACCTTGTGGTTTGGGTTGCAGTGGAAGGTAACAGAAATCACTGCAGGAAGGACACTGAGGGGCTGGAGCGTGTCCAGGGAAGGGAACAGAGCTGGGGAAGGGTCTGGAGCACAAGTCTGAGAAGGAGCAGCTGAGGGAGCTGGGGGGGCTCAGCCTGGGGAGAAGGAGGCTCAGGGGGGATCTTCTCACTCTTTACAACTCCCTATAGAGAGGTTGTAGCCACATGGGGGGTCGATCTCTGCTCCCAGGTAACAAACAGTAGGACAAGAAGAAATGGCTTCAAGCTATGTCAAGGTAGGTTTGGATTGGATATTGGCAAAAAATTCTTCACTGAAGGGGTTGTCAAGAATTTGAACAGGCTACTCCGGGAAGGGTTGGAATCACCACCCCTGGAAGTTCAAGAAATATGCAGCTCTGGTTCTTAGGGACGTGGTTTAGTGGTGGACGTGGCAGTGATAGGTAAATGCTTGGACTGGATGATCTGAGAGGTCTTCTCCAGCCTTAATGATTCTATGATTTCCTGACCCATTATTCATGGTAAAGGAGTCTTTTGTGAGTGAGGGTAATGGTTCTGCCCACTTCCTTATTGATAACAACACTGGATTAACTATTGCAATACAATCATTCTTACTTGGACCTCCTGTGCTAATTATTTCAGAGCGTAGTAAGTCATGTTCCAGCACTCACAACTATGCCTTGGCATTGCTTAATTTACTTTTGGAGTTGTCTCCAGCTGAGAGGGCACTCTTCCATAGAGGGGAAAAGTGGTGGAAATGAATGAGAAAAAAAAATCCAACCCAAATAATAAGCATTTGGAGTTTTGAAATTGTATTTTTAACTTAATACTTGTTTTTCACACTAGAAGAAATGCCACTGGAATGAAGGAGTCAGAACTATGATGAAATTTTTCTGTACCACGGATTCTGGGACTTGAAATCTTAATTATGACAGCAGCTTCCTTACTAAAAGGGGACTGGAATGTGCAACCTTTGTAAGGTGAGACTGAAATAATATTTAGCCCCATTGTTAATTGCACAGAATACCTGTTTCCCAAAGGTCACAGAGTCGGGATTGCAAGTTATTTATGCTAATTGTGATGTCTCTCTGAAAGGGAGTCTGTTGGAGGGTTGTTTGCCTGGATTCTGTTTTTGCCTAGGAAATCTTCTCACAGAACCTGTTTCTGTTCATACTGTTAAACATTTAGACTCCCTTCAACACCTAATGCTAATAAAGTCACAATGTTGATGAAGTTTAGAGAATTTTATTTCATGGCAATAAGAAAGAATGAAAATTATCATGAACTGGTCAGTGAAGAATGAGTAATTTAATTACTAATACATCAAAAGAAGATATTAAAAAAAATGCAACACATGTCTACTTGTTGTGAAAAAACAAAGTTTCCAAATGCAGGGACCTTCCCCTTTTTGATTATCTAGTGTTGTGAATTAAACAGATAGTTCTATTTTCACAGATAGTTCTTTCTCTTTACAAGGCAAGTTTGATTACCTGTATTTAAATGCAATCTTTCACTATAAATAGGATTCCTAATTTAAATGAAATACATTTGGTTTGTTTTTGGAGGGTGTTTTTTGTGTTTTTTTTTCACAACTGAGCATTTTACAATAGAACATATGTCAGCAACAGATTCTAAACCAGAACAGAACTGAAAAAAACTGCTCTGCTCTCCTAATTTCTTTTAAGAATTACATATTTCAAGGAATCCTTTTTATCTTCTGATCCTGTTAACAGTACAATAGTTTAAATTTTCAGTCAAGTTGAAAGTAGTTACATGACCAAGCAATATCCATTTATGCCAAGAACATAATAAGCATATGAAACCACAGACCTTTAAAAATGTTTATTAGATAAAATTTTGGGAAAAAATGAATTTTGGGAAAAGCTAATAATTAAATATGTCTGACAAACAAACAAGAAATTTAAATTAAGATCCCAACCATGTTCTGGACCATTATATAAAAAGAATATATGTATCATCCTACAGGTTTTTCTGGCATGAGTCACTGTACACAAGTCAGTCCTTCTGCAAATATTGGAGAGGCAGGATGGAATCAGTGTTTGTGGAAGAATTCATTAAGGAGATGAATGTCCAGGAAGGTAAAAGTTGAGCCTGTTATTTTATTCCAGTTTTGCATTGACAGGAGCAGAGCAGTGGACTTGACAAAGCTCTGGATGCATCTTGCACACTTTGCCAGGAGTGTTGATAAAAAACTTTTTCAAACTTTCAAGGGTTGGCTGAAAACAATTTAAAACACAAAATTAATCATGAGTGGGAGGTGAAAACCTGCAACATGTTCTTTCAGAATAATGTTTCATCAACATTATTTTGTCTCTAATTTTTGCCTCTCTGTTTCCATTTACTCCCCAGCAGCATGCAAACCACTAATTTGACCAAATATAGAAAATAAGTGGCTCTCTCAAGGAAATTTCTCACTTACCCATAAAAGCATTTAAAAACTTTCTTTCTTTGTGCTACAGCCTGTGATGAGAACTTGGTTAATTCCATAACAGAAAACAGGAAGTAAATCTTGCATTGGGAGATTCAGCCCATATGTTTTTATTTCCTACTAGACTTCTAAAAACTCAGGTTTGCCACTTGCTCTTATCAAGTGTGTTGTTACTTCCATTTGATCTGCCACCACTGTTCAAAGAATGAAGATAAAAAAGTAAAGAGGTCCCCTCCTTCCCTAGAATTTCTTAGGTTCAGGGATCTCTCCTGGGCATGGAAAAGCATTATTGCACCTAGGTAAAGCAGACAGCATGGCAAAATGTGATTATCTTATAGTGCTTTTGGCCTAGTATTTCAGAATTTTTTTTTAACAAGTTTACATAAATTAATTGTTGTTTAGGGTTTTTTTTAAGCATTAACTTTACCCAGGTCACAATTTAAATGCTTGGAACTTACTGCACAATCCATCCTCACAAGCGTTGGGGCAATCCCCACAGGACTCTCCTTCCTTGTAGGGTGTCTTCATCAGACTTATTAGGTTTCCCCTGAAACATCAATGTTACCAACATCAGCTATGAAGTCACTACACCATATCTGAGGGAAAAACTAGATTATAAATATGTTTAGATTTACAGTCAGTTACTTAAGTAACTTACTGTTACATTGGGGCTCGGTCTTTGGTTATTTGTCAAACAATTTTTAGATACCTACAGGGTTTATTTGGAAATGCTTTGGCAGTGGGCAGAGAAGGTGAGGAATTTGCAGAGGTGGCTTTAGTGAGAAGACACCAGAGGCTCTCTCTGTTCCAGACAGGGCCAGTGTTGGCCAGCTCCAAGCTGGTGACAGTGGCTCTGTGATAACACATTCCAGGCAGGGTAAATTCTGCATGCAACACCAACCAGAAGAAACGAGTGAGGATATGTGAGAGAAACCACTCTGCAGACACCAGGTCAGTGCAGAAGGAGAGGCAGGAGGTGTCCCAGGCCCTGGAGCTGAGATTCCCTGGTGCAGCCTAAGGAGAGGCAGCCGTGCCCCTGCAGCCCATGGATGTCCATGGGGATGCAAAGATCCAGCTGCAGGAGTGTAGCAAGAGCAGGATGTGTTATGGAATAAAGGTTGAGCTATCCCAAACTGGGCCTCAGATTTGGGCTTGCAAGGCCTCAGATTTGGGCCCAAGCAGTAGTAGATAAACCTGTGGCACAGTTAGAAATCAAGTTAAGGTGTGTGCATGCTTTAGCTAGGACAGTTAGGATAGAAGCAGGGTCGCTGCCTTAAACTAAGATTGTTTGCATTCTTTCTCATGCTGAATGCCAACAGAAATGCACCTGCAGCTGTAAACTATCTGACACTGTATAAAACCAGCCATTTCGGGAATAAAGGGAAGAACGTATGTTATAACCACATTGGTTTGACAGTGAGTTGCTTTTGTTCCAGCCCCTATAGAGACCCTGGTTTCACAGGAGGACCCACACTGGAGCAGGAGGAGGCCGGGAGGGGGCTGTGACCTCGTGGGAAGCCCTCACTGGATCAGGCCCCTGCCTTGTGACCCTGTGGGGGACACACGTTGCAGCAGGGATGTCCTGTCCTGGAAGGGATGGCAGCACAGAGGGAATCCATGCTGGAGCAGCTCAGGAAGAACTGCAGCCTGTGGGAAGGACCCTCACTGAGGGTCCTGGAGGGCTGGCTCTAGTGAGAAGGACCCCACAAGGAGTGGGGAAGAGCGTGGGGAGGAAGGAGTGGCAGAAATGGATGTGATGAACTGACCAGAGCCCCCAGTCCCATCCCATTGTGCTGCTGAGGGGGAGGAGGTACAGAAAATCAGGAGCCAAGTTGAGCTTGGGAAGAAGATAGGGGCTAGTGAAAGGTGCTTTAGGTTTAGTTTTAATTCTTATTATCCTAGTCTGATTGGATTAGTAATAAATTAAGTTAATTTTCCCAAGCTGAGTCTCTTTTTCCCATGACCATAACTGGTGAACGAACTCCCGTGACCTCATCCTGACCCATGATTTTGCCATATTTTTTAATTACTCAGTCCTGTTGAGGAGAAGAGTCAGAGAGGCTGGGTAAGCTACTGATGGTCAGTCAAGGTCAATCCACAGCAAGATATTGTGAATGTGGAAATTAATTTTAGGCACTATTTGAAATCATCATTCCTGTTAAAGCTTTTGGTATTAATTATAGTCTTCACTGTACTGTACATACTGATATGCCTTTCTGAAGTGAGATTTCAAGTAGAATGTGCAAAATATTTATTTCTAATTAACTATTATGAAAATTCTACAGATTTCACCAACTCCTGACTAGTTTTGATAATGTAATTAGTATCAAAATGAAAATTAATACATACGCAGGGCAGTACTGGCAGACATAAAAGTAACTGTACGTAGTGTTGCTGCAGAAAGCTAAACCACATCCAATTTTATAAGAGTTGTGCCAAACCATCTGTAGGTATAAGAATAAAAATCAATGGAATATGAAAAATATACATTTGAAAATCATTGAAAAAAATATGCAGCACATAAATGTTTGCAATGACGTTAAGTAACTTTTTTTACCCTTCATAGTAAAAATATGAGCCCCATTTTACTGAAAATCTGGTCTGACCCCTGTTCAACAAAAGAATATTGAGGATATAATAATAATAATTCAAGACATATATTTATAAAACCTTTGGTTTTGTATTTATGTCTTAATTCAATTGAAACTGTTAATGTAGGAATGATGATGTAAAATTTTGTATCCTGTGTTTTGTGCAGGTACCGTAGAAGTTTAGGATAAGCCATTGTCCAGCTCCTCTAAGTCAAAAGAACTCTGTTGACTGCAACAAACCTATTTATATTTCCTTGCTGATACTTTAATAACCCTGTTTACCAGTGTCTGAGCAATTTTCAGATGTTAAACAAACAAATAAGTTGTTACTTCCTGAAGCCTTGAAATACCAGTGTCTTTACTCTTCACTTCTATGTACACTTAGACTATTATTTTCATTCTAATTTTGTTACTTTACCTATTATTTTCATTCTAATTCTGTTTCTTTGAATGTTTTCATCTTGTTTTGTTAGAATAACTCTCATGTCTCCATTGTGTTTATTTCCTTTAAAGATGAGAGCATAACACTTGCTCAGCTAACATTTATTTGTTCAGCCTGAAATATAACTATATATATATAATACATCACCTGAGTGTAATGGCCAAACATAGCACCTTTTGTTTTTGCCCCAGTTCCATATTCAAAATTTTTCTCCTCGTTGTACCAGGCCTGAAGAACATGTGACCATGAGAACGGGGCAGAGGACATGAAGAGATTTTCACCACATTGTACATCTGAAAAGAGAATGGTGCTGAGAAATGCACAGAGAATACATGCAGGAGAAAAAACAATCAAACAAATAAACAACAAAACAAAGCAGCAAAAGGTGGGGTGATTTTTACAGAAATTCTCATTCTAAATGGGGCAGCAGGATGTTGGGTTTTTTCCAGGTGAGTGACATCACCCTTTGTAAATACTGAAAGTGTCAATTGACCAGTTTGCAGCATGGCCTGTTTGGCTGCTGGCTGGCTGCTGGCAGATATTCTGTATGACTGCAGGGACATCTGCACTGGTGCATGGCAGGTTTGTGACTGTAATTTTGCTATTTGTAAGTTGTCAAGATAATCGTTACCCAGATGACAGCCCAGTAATCTTGGGAAAATCCCAATAATCCAAATTTTACTTCTGGTACACGAGAAAGTGTCTATATTGCCCCTATTTACTGTTTTAATTCAGGTCCAACCCCACTGCGTTGGTCCTCAAATGGGATTCATCCTGGAAAAAAACAGGATTTGGATTTTAGGAAAAAACACTGACAGGACTGTCCACATCTTAGACATGGTGTGGGCAGAAGTCAGTCAGCAGCACACTGGGCTGTTAACATGGCACATCTGTAAATTCAATATCCAGTGACTGAATGAGGTGTTAATCTGAACCCCAAAGACAGTTTTAGGCTGCAATTTTCCTGGGGATTTAAAAACTGTCTGCTCTGAGAAACTCTGCTTAGCACCAGCAGTCAGATTTACACCCTCTGCCTTTTGCCCCTTTCTTCCCAGACATTTCAAACCAGCACATGTAAACTGGTTTCTGCACTTAGCTGGCTCTAGATATTGAGATTTGCTTTTATCTGATGGATGTTTTAGGAGAATATGCTTTATCACCATGATTTAATTTTTTCATCTGCCATAGAAAATGCAATATACCTATGTAAAACTGGGATGAGAATGGTATTGAATTTTTCTCACTCACTGGGCAGATTTCTACCTAGGAATTTCCCTTTGTCACATGACAAAAAAAACCCCAATTTGGAACTAAAATTACATCTCATCTCCCTCCAATAAGCAAAACCCCAAACTGATCACATCAATAATGGGTGATGCTGTTCAGTTCCACTCGTGCTTCTCTTACTTGTTCTCCTCAGATTAGGAGGACTGTGCCTTAAGGTACATTGATTGGCCCAATTTTGGGCATTCTCTGCAGCTGGAGGACACCATTCCTTAATGAAAGTAAAGAAAAAAATAACTGTCACATACCTATGAATAACCCCTCATAAAGGATCAACATTTAGAAATTACATTTAAATAAGAAAAAAGTCAAATGCAAAATCCTTTTCATCCCATTTTTTGAAGGGAGAGGTAGGTAGGAGAAGAGTTACTGTGTGCAAGGGAACAGAAACTGTGAAGCCTAATGAAGAATGCATCAGAAAGAAATTAATTATGCTATGGATCTTTCTTCTCCTTTAAATTTTACTTCAAGATGGGTATTATTGATACACCACCAAATTTTCCATTGTTTTTCTTCCACCTGCCCAGCCTTATCTTTCTCTTCGTGCTGGCTGTGCTCAATCCCTAGGAATGGTCTGGAGAAAGAATTCGTGGCTAAATAAAATAATGTGACCCTGCATCAGTCCTGTATCTCTCATAGAGTCCACTTCTCATCAAAAATAGATTTACAGCACAAAACTTACCATCTTCATCATGTTGCTGGCAGTTGGTTTTACTCCTCTCCTGAGGGCATTATGTCTGTCAACAATCAGCTTTTGCTGCTCTGCTCTGCTGCTTGACAGAGCATGGAGAGCTTCAGTTTCCTAAATTGAAAAAAAAAAAAAAAAGAAGCTGTATTTCTATTTTATTTGAATGTTACCAAATCCTGCATCCTGTGTAGGAAATATTAAAATACTAAAATTTTATTATCAATCTAGGAGATAATCCCTGGGGGGCAGGAAGGACTGTGTTCTGCTTTGTCTCCTAAGTGTCTCCCGGGGTGCTTCCATGGGGAGCAGCATTTCAGTGGTTCCACAGTGTAGAGCACTAATAATCCTGATTCCTGTATTGGATCTTCCAGCCCTCTGTGGAGGACTGAGATATTCTGGAATGTCTCTGTGTCTTATATTTAGGCAACAGAACCAGCCTTATTTACCAATATTATAATCTCCTTAATGAGGTTTTGTGGAAAGAGGATCTAAGAATCATCTGCATGTATGGTGTTTATGATGTGTTTCTCTTCTGTCTAGTTTTAAACATCCCTGTCTATATTTCCCTGTTGAATAAATATTGAAGAAATACTGAATATTGAAGAAATATCTTGTTTAATCACAGGATCCTCTCAGGCCTCTTGTACTTCATCAGGACAACCCACAGAACAGAAAATGTTTTTACCTTTCATGCCATAGATTTTCTTCCAATTCTGTCTTAACAGATAAAATTTCTCATGCTTTTCACGTGTTCTCTAATTTAAAAAATAGCCATGCGAGGAGCTCAGCCTCCTCTTTACATCCATTCTCAACTAGTCTAGACTGCAGCACTGAAAGGAGAAATTGAAGAATTAGGGGGAAGTGCAGTCAATCTTTCAGTCACATCTAGTGTTTGGGATGCAGAAGTAGCAGACTACAGATTTCAGACTAAGTTTGAGTTGGGAGGAACCACTCTGTGTGTGAATCCAGGGTGTTAATTTAGCTGTTTGAGGGAAATCAGGGCTGAGCAGAGTGGATTGTGAACAAAGAGAGAGACAACACCGCAGGACCTGAAGGATGAGAAAGGAAGAGAGGCAGGTGAATGATATCTGTAAACCTATGTGGAATTAATGGGGAAAATGCTGAATTTTTAGGAGGTCCAGATTACTGGACTCGTGTATGGAAACTTCTGGAAAATACAGTTATCTCTGACACATCAGCATTACAAGTAATGCTGAATCTTCAGATTTTTTGTGCAAAGATGGAATCAGACAACTACTTTGAAATGATGCAGACCTCAAGGATAAATGCTTTCCAGATCCTAAATACCTCATCACACTCTTTCTGCATATGTTTGGTGTTCATAGGACAAACCATGTTCAGTTGGTCCACAAGTGCCTCAGGGCCCACCCAAATTGTACAAATAAGAGATGTGTATTCTACCTGTGCAGTGGATGGAGGCAGCACAGCTGTGAGACACAGGAACACCACTGGCAGAATCATCTCTGAAAAGGTGAGAATGAGGAATTAATTTATTTTTTACAGAGCTTTAATTTCTCTGAATACAAAATACATCTTTCTCTTGTGTGTTTATTGGCTTTTGCTCAAGTTCCTTCCTTCCTTCCTTCCTTCCTTCCTTCCTTCCTTCCTTCCTTCCTTCCTTCCTTCCTTCCCGCCTTCCTTCCCTCTTCATCCATTTTTAGAACTAAAATCATAGAATTAATTCCCCCTCTTCATTTCCAAATTTCTATGAATCCACTGCTTTTTACNGGGATGGGATGGGATGGGATGGGATGGGATGGGATGGGAGGCTGCTCTTAGCTTGTTCCTGTGTCTAGGTGACTCTGGAAATTCCCCTGCTCCCCTTTGCCTGCTCTGACTGGAGTGCTTTGGTTGAAAGGGAATCAGACACTCAGTCCATGTGGTCTCTACAGTTGGGTGTGGGAGTCAGGATTCACAGCCTATTCAAAGCTTGATGACCAGCACTGTGAAATCTTGCATGTGAGCTGGAGCACAATGGGGAAAAACCTGTTTCAGGAAGCTTTCTTTGGTTTTTTGTCTGTTTTAAGACAAGTCTTGATTATATTACAAGTAATAAGAAATTACAACAGAAATTAGAATGTTCTCTAGAATTATGATTCTTGATATTTCCTATTCAGGGCCAGGAGTAGGACTTTGATGATCCTTGTGGGTCCCATCCAACTCAGGTTATTCTACAAATATCTGATTCTAATTGAAGAAGCATCCCTCAACCCCTGGACTTGAAGACTCCACTTGCCTGGGAGGCTCAGAGCAGCATTCCAGTGACTCAGGAGGTCACTGCAAAGTTCAGGCATCTGCAATCAGTCACACCAGTTGCATTCACCTTGTTTCTGCTCACCTACCTCCAGCAGGCAAGCAGAGTGGAATTTACTTGTTCTGGCAATTTTCCCAGCCTCCCACTCTGAGGGAGTTTATGTGGATGTTACCACAGAGGTAACATTATTAGCTTAACTTGTTTGGTTTTGAGGGGCTGCTTACTTTAGTTTTAAATTATTCTTGGGGAGAGGCCAGTAGGATTTGCTGATCCTTTCATATTCAGTAAAGCCCCTTTGCCTCGAGGCAACCTGTTCATATAAAATATAGGGAGAACACTGGTGTTTGTGGAGAACACATGGTTAAGAAAAACTGTTCTTTTCCAGGTGTTACAGCAAGACTCCAGTTCCTCCTCAGCCTCTTACCTCTCACTGGGGGTGACCCACAGCACTGGGCAGGGAGGCTGCTTCATCTCTGCTGAACAACAAAGCCCATGGACTGTGACTATGGGCAGCTCAGAGGGCAAAAAACTGGAAAGCCTGGTCACATTGTCCAATTAAACTCTCACAGCCTGCAAAATAGGATGTCTTGTTCCAAGAACTTGTATTTGAGGGAAGATCTAGTTGATCCAGTGGAAAACATATGGATACTTAACAGAATAAGTCATTCATCTTCTCTTCTTAGTATTGCTTTATGTCTCTTACTTTTAATTTTGACATCCCCCATGCCTCCTTGAAGTGCTTTAGAATCACAGAATTTTTTCTTATTAACATCTCTAATGAGAATTTCTCAGAGCCATTACAAAATTTTGCACTTTATCTGACTCGGGTGTTTAGCAACAAAAGGTTATACTCCCAATATAATGAAAAAATATGCTTTTCACTTATCTTCTGACTAGACAGTAAATAGAATTGGGATTATTTTTAGCTGTACTCAAGTTACAAGCAAAAATATGTCTTTTGAGTGCAAAATATGATGAGATGCAAATAGAAAACAACCCTTTTTGCACTTAAAGAACATTTTAAAGGAAAACTCTTCACTGAAATTGTGAAGATTTCTATTTGCAAACCAAGCTGAAGAAGTTAACTAAGAGACATGGGCAAAGTATTCATTCACTGTAATATTTTCTATGAATTTTCTATGAATTAACTTATAATTAAATATAATTGGTAATTTAATATATGATACAAGTTTCAAAATGCCATTGGAATGCTTTTTAAGACCCAGTGGGTTTCCCACTCCAAGATATTAACATACTTTTGGCAATCCCACTGATTTCAACCAAATGCTTACAGTTTATGAGATGTAAATTTAATTGCTCTGCATTAATTTCTAGGCACTGGTCCTAAAATCAGTCTCTCTCTCCCCCTCCCCTGTTCCCCCTCAATCAAACATAAATCAGGACATGTGCCAAGTCTTACTGACTTTCCTGCAAATCCATCTGTATACTGGGATCTGCCACTGAAAGATGGTGCTTTAGCATCCCTAGTTTGTATGAGTTTGGCAAACTCATGTGAATATGTTTTTCATGTCTCTCCTTCTAAAATAAAAAATTAAAAGGTCTATCCTAAATTATTCATTTAATTGAATAACCATTACCAAAAAAATCCCAATTATTTTTTATTATCCTTGAAAAAGGCCTGAAATAGTTTCTGAGCAGAGACTGAACAGACCTGAAAAGACCTGAAAGTTTCTGTACTTGCACTTGTACAGCATTATTGCACAAAACATCCACTTTGCATTAGAGGAGTAATTAAACAAGGTGTTAATTTTCCCACTCTGAAATAGGTGGTGACAGAAACATGAACCAATAGAACTTACTGAGCTGAATATATATCCCATTCAATGTGTTTTACTGTCTCTGTCCCTTTCTCTACATACATATAATTTACTAAGTGCTGCTTTCTTGATAGAAGTGGCTTTTCTTGTATTTTTGATTGTTCTACCTTGTTCATCTACCTTTTTTGTTTTAGCTTGTGTTACACTGTTGCCTATATAATCCTTATTTTTTACTGAATAAGATCCTCTTCTGTGATTGTCCTAAATTTTTCAAGAAGTCTATTCTGATGATAGGTTGCATTTTAATACATGAAAGAGATCACAACAGTTTAAGGCAATGAATCAAGACAAATCCTACCTTCTGTTTCCAGGAAGATCAGAAGTTTCTTTTGTCCTTCTTCAGGTAGTTGTGGAATTGGCTGGAATTCTTCACTGGAGGGTAATTTATAGCTCTCCTGTTTCCTGATAGGACAAGGTGATTCAAAGTCACAGGTATTACAAAATTCACGTAGTTACCAGATAGAACACCTTATTTTTCAAGCACAAATTCATCCAAAAAAGAGGTTGTTTTTTTTGTGTTCCATTTTAATTTCCTCTTAATTCTTGTACTGGAAGAGATGGAATACTCTGAAATGATTTTTGAATGTATTACATCTTAAATGTGAAATTTGCAGTCGATGGGGAACCCAGGTAAAACACTCTCTGCTAATGATTGACACATCCACTTGTAATAACATTTGATCCTAATCTCCAGCAATGCAAAAAGCTCAGATGGCTACTGAGTTGTTTATTATTATTATTTTATTATTATTATTTAATGACTTCAGACTGACATTGTTGTAACCAAGATGGAACCTTGCCCATTGATTTTTCCATGGGAGTTTGAAAAGCCTTGGGCCAAATTCCTGTTCATGCTGCAGCTTCTTTACATCAGTCCTGCACTGTAAAAGTCAATGAAGAAGACAAGGATGTTTCTGTAATTTACATTTTAAATCAATTTTGGATAAAGATGAAAAGATTACCACGTGCATTAACATTAAACCACATATCTGTTTTGGCATTTCTGAGTACATGAGGTGGGATGGGATGGATGGGAACACTGCCAGATCAGAAGGGCTTTTCCATATGCACTGACTGCTTCTGTCCATGTTCAATCTCCAGTAATTACTGACCTGAGCAGCTGTCATTGTCTGCTTTTATATCAAATGTTGCTGTTTTTCTATTTAAATTCAGATCTCCCCTTTTCACAGTCACTCAGCTCCTCATGTTGTGCCTTCAGAACAGGCCTTTGCTTTTCCACACCTGGGAAAACAGCCCCTTGGCTGGCCAGGTGAGATGGCAGTGGGGTGGTTTGATGGTTTGTAATTATGTGGAGAGGAACACAGCATCAGCAAGTTTGGGGTTGGCACCAAACTGCAGGGAGCAGTCCATGTGCTGGATAAAAAGGCTTTCATTGAAATAAGTCTCAAAATGCTGGAGTCCTGATTTGACAGAAAAGGTCTGAAAGCAAACAATTGAGAGACACCAATTGTCGAGGGAACAGCTCTGCAAAAATACTTCAGGGGCTGGATTTGATCACAGAGTGGTTTGGATATGAGGGCACCTTAGAGAGATGATTTATTTCCAACCCTCCCATGGGCAGGGATGATCTGAGAGGTCTTTTCCAATGTAAATGATTCTATGAGAAGTTGCACAGGAGTCATGATGAATGACAAATTGCACTGGATTAGGCACTGCATAGTGCACAAACTAAAAATAGTGATTAAACCCACTTTTGAGCAATTCTGAACTGGTGTTGGGACTGCTGGGTCAGTTATAGAATCCCCAGTACAAGAAAGGCATTAATAGAGTAAGCCCAGCAAAGGGTTACTGTGCTGGAGAGGGAGAAGGCAGAGATTGACTCTTTAACAACACAGACTTGAGGCTGAACGTGGTGTTGGACCAGAGGAGCTTCAGAGATCCTGTGCAACCCAAACTGTTATAAGGTTGGGTGATTTTTATGTTGTTTACACTGGAGAGGAACAAAGTGAGACTTGTCTCATTTTATTTGTCAGATCTGACATTACAGTGGGAACCTTTAATTGCTGTATGAGTAAACAAGTTTATTAGCATAATCATTATAACCATTACTAATGAAGAGGTTCCATGCAGGTGATCAGGCCAATGGATCACAAGGTAAAGACTACATCCTCTTGTGTTTGTCAGTCATGTCTCTGCCTAATATACACTGAGACCTTGTGAATCACCTCCCCACTCAAGTGTAAGAGCTGCCTGTAAACCCGAGAGGATGATTCAGAACAACAATCTATCCCCAAAACAACATTTCTGCCAATATTCTGTCATGACACTTCATAAATTGTTCCCATAGTTTATTTTCATAGAATCACAGAATCTTGCAGGTTGGAAGGGACCTCAAAAGATTATTTCTCCATCCTGTTGAGGTCCCTCTGCACAGCAGCTCAACCACCTGGTCTAGGAGCCCCTCCTTCCAGGTTGGCATCCCCTGCAAACTGTCTGATTATGTAATCCTCACTTCTCCAGCAAATCCCATTCAGTCTCAGGCATTTATAGTGACTCTTTATGCCTGGCATTGCTAATAAAAATACAAAAAAATCTTTGTCTTTACATTTTCATGCCAGCTCCATCCCATCAGTCATAACCTACTGTTTCCATTTTCCAGATATGCAGAACCCCTCTTTGCCGCCTGACATTCATCTTTCACCCACTCTCCAGATTTTGACCATAACTACTTCGGCACCTGGTGATGAATTTAACCTGTTAATTGGTTCATTTTCAACATCTTCAGTTTGTTATGGGAAAGAGATCAATAAACACTTGCAGTTTCTTCTGGATTTTCTTCATTTTGATGCCTACAAAATATTTCAATGCAGTAAGCTAGATCTAGTCTGTTGATATTGTCTTATATATAGATCAAACCAATTTTTTTTATTTTGTCCATTTTCTATCCCTATTTATCTGTACCCCTCTTTTATTTTGTATCCAACCATCCAATATCTAGGAGGAAAAGCATCTGCTCATTCGTATTTCTACAGCATCTCCTACAGTTCTGAGAGCAGGGTCCCAGAACCTATCACAGAAAGAACAAAAAGAACTAATAAACTATATAAAGAATTTAGATTCCTCTCAGCTATCTTTAGACTTCCGAATAATACATATCTACCAAAATGTAGATGTCTAGATTCTTGAATGTTCAATAGACAGAGACACCTTTCTGTTTTCCTATCTTAGACTTCCATCTTAGTAAATTAACTTCTGAAAGTATTGTTCTGTTACTGTTGGCCGCACAGTGACCCTGAATCAGAATAAGCCTCTGAAACTCCACTCAGCCAAGCTATTTTTTTATGTGGGAAGCAGTCTCCAGAAGTCTAGATTCTCCTGGTAGTTTCCTAATGTGTGGTTGAAGAGAGAGAATTAGAGGTAGAAGCTTTTCTCCATTGGAGGAAAAAATAATTGCTATCATAGGTTAGGATTAAGCTAAGCTAAATTTATCAATCTAAAATTTTTTTTAAGTCTTTAAACTGGTGGGTAACATCCAGGTTCTTCTTAGTTAGAAACAAAACTTGACTGACATCCCTGTTCACTGAATAAAGCAGAGACCTGAATTAAAGATGTCAAAACATTTGAGACATTTTACCTTCCCAGCCCCATACTCTCTTTCTGTTCCTTGGTCCTGCATTATAAATGGGTGGAGTTTTCTCATTTTCTGTCCACCACAAACTGAAAACCCAGATGCTCAGCTGGAGTTACATTCCTGTTACACAAATGGAATGGTCAATAAATGTATTGCTCTTAAAGACTTTCTTGGCAGATTCCCCACTGGAATTTGAGATATAATCAGCCACATTCTTTTCTCAGATTCCATATGATAAAAATTTTCTCAATTATTAAGGCATATCATATTTTTATTAGCCTGAACAAAAGTGTGGGATTTTTCTATGTATCATCTGCATTTATCTCAGCGAGGTAAATCAGTGCAGCCTCAGATTACTTGGCTTGATAAATATTTTGAATCCATTACAGAGATTCCAGACTCTATTAATAATCCTTAAAGAAACTTAATGCCTTGGCTTTTATTTCTGCCTAAGTTTTGTGCTTCTCAGGGCTTTAATTCTCCAAGTAAACTGATGGAAACACTGACATCAGCACAACCTTTGGAAAACAGCAGCCTGAAGGCTCCACTGTGTATCTCTAGGAATAGACAGATTGCAAAGTCAATCACTGGGGCTTGGTACTTCTAAAATTAATTAATGGGGCTACTACTAAAAATTATACTGGTTCTTTCAAGAGTCAATGGCTTTTGAAATCCCTAAGTTTGACTGAGGACACAAACTCCAGGCTCTTCTGTAGGTCTTCCCAGAGCCAGTAGCTCTAAGCCAGCAGGACTCTGAAGAAGATTAATTTGTTTTTAGTATTTTCAGATTTCTGCCATAGCAATTGCCTTTAACCACAGTGCATTTATTTAGAAGAATTCTGTTTCGAGAAGGATCTACTCGACCAGGCAATCAGGAGAGAAATGCAGCTAAAAATGAAATTAAATTTGCATAATTTATCTGAAAGAAGTGTCTCTGTGTTTAGGGTGAGATTGTTTGTCACTCTCTTAGCAGTATAGCAAGGCTGAGTAACATCCTTATACCATACCACACTTTTCTTTAATGTCTCCTTTAGATCTTTGGTACAGTTAATTCCCAGCATGCCTGCTATTACCAATTCTGATTTTAAAATGTCAAGAAGAAAATGTTAGATGTCATGAAAGGCAAGGTTTATGATAAGCATTTTGTGCCTGGAAAAAACAACCAAACAACCCAAATAAGATAGAACAGAACTGTTCTGTGGATTTTTATAAATGTCTGATGTATATTTCATACACTTTTTTTGAACACGGATCATTGATGTACATCCATGGAAAAGTTTCAAAATTCAGTTTCATCCTTGATTGCTGCACTGGACTAATGGAGTCCTTGTTTTTCTTCTTTCCAATGTGATTTTTTAGGTCTTCAGCCTGACCAAACCCTGAGGTAGTCTAAAACAAGGGCCCTTACGGGAGCAGCAGTGTCTTGTGTTTAAGAGTAGTAATGTACTTCATAAAGCGACTGAGATTTAAAAAATTTACTCTGTTAAGGTATCTAAGTGGCAGAAAATTCTGTTGCCAAGCTGTATTTCTGTTTTTCTTTATCCCTGTGTGTGTTTATTTAACTCTCCTTGACTTAGGAAAGAAATTGCACTGGACAAGAAGAATTTTGTTCACAGTGCAAATCTGTTTTCCCCCAGTCTTGTAGTTCTCCAAGCACTGAATACATTTAGGTCCTCCTTAATGGCAGTGCAGAATTACACCTTGTGGCCAGTCACAGGAAGGGAAACCCCCAAAATCTTTTTGATCTGCCTACCAAAAAAAAAGTCCTCGTCTTAACACCATGCACAGGAAATGCTGAAACACAAATTTCCCACTGTTGCGGAGCTTAATAATTATTTCTGTGAAAAATGCCAGTTTTATTGAGAAACCCCACAGTATTTTGGACTAATTCCCTTTTCTTCTATAGTTTGAAATCATATCCTGCTATCAAGTACCTGGACACAATTCCAAAAGGCTTTCAAACAATATTGTCTCCACTGTCATGGTAAATCCTATGCATCTAAAGATTATAAAAGATAAACTGTTTTTTGTCACGTATTCTATGTTAACAGACACACAAAGTGCAATAAACTTTATCTATCAATCTACAGTTCTAAAGAATTTCTGTGTCAAAATTAAGTTGTGATAACAGTGTAAGAAAGAAATAGAGATAATTGTACCAAATTGTGCATTTTGGATTTTTTAAGTAGTAAGTATTTGCAGTCCATACATTATATCTGTGGCCACATCCTGCATTGATAGCTTATATAGTCACATCCCTGTTGAATCCACCTAAAACTAAATTTTACCAGGAAAGATGACGAGACATTCTGAAGGAAAGAACATTGCAAAGACCATCAAGACCATTTTCTACAGGTCATTTCTGCATCTGAAATGGACTTAATTTAAATAATCATGGGCGTCTATGTTTGAGGAAGACTCCTTCACAATTTGAAAATTAAAAGGTATGTTTAGGACATGTTTCCTTTGATCCCAAAGTTAACATCTAAATAAAATTAAATGTTGTTCTAGAAGTACTTGTAATTATATATTATGATCATTGAATGGACTTATTAAAATCTCACATTTTTAATTCTTTTTATCTTAATTATGTGTATTTAACTTATTAACGGAAAAGGATACTACATGCTCACCTTGTTGGGCTAAACATGTAGCAGAAGCTGAGAAGATTTTGGGGAAGGAAGGGAATAACTTGTAAATATTCCTGTAGAATTCATCTTTTCTACTCTCTTCACAGAAATTCTGTAGCTCCTCTCCGGTTTGTGTGGTTTCTGATGCTGGAGAAGGACACATTTTTAAAGACAGACTGAAAAAAGATAGAATTCAGTCAGAGTCACGGAAAGGGGAAGAGACTAGTAAATGCAAAATTGTGGAAGAGAAAGCAAATTCTGTTATTACTGACGGCTGAATTTGTGGAGATGAACTGGGACTTCTTGATGTTCACCATATGAAGTAAAATAAGAAGGAACAGAGAGATGGAGAGAAGTGAAAAAGTTCAGCAGTGTCAGGAGGAAACTGATTATCTCTCTGTCAAGAACCCGCAAATATTATGAAATTTTCAGTGGAAAGGATATTTCTGGACATATTTGATAAACATCAATGGATAAGCCCAGTCAAGCAATCCCAGAAAAGGGGAAGTAATGTTGATGACAGGATGAGATGGAAGGAAATAAGAGGAAAAGAGTTGCTTGTCACAGCCAGTAAGGTTGTGGCTCAGTCATAGATGGAATTCCACTTCTGCACAAAAAGCCAGGATTTCCTTTTACCTTCTCTTGAAAAAACTGTCATTATGGGG
Source organism: Cisticola juncidis (assembly GCA_013400215.1). Lineage (NCBI taxonomy): Eukaryota > Metazoa > Chordata > Aves > Passeriformes > Cisticolidae > Cisticola > Cisticola juncidis. The sequence continues at coordinate 14,054 of VXBR01012240.1, read as the reverse complement.
AACTGCATGATGCAGATCTCAACCCGTATGCTGAACATGCACCAAGATGGTCTGAGCATCCTCTCTGGATATGTCCTCTATCACCGCGAGGCTTACCAGGAAATGAGATTGGGACACTGGTCTGGGTTCACAGAGCATGCAGGGCAGGAAGACCGTGCCTTAGTTTATTTTCTCATATATATACACCTATAGCAGCGTGAGCATGGATTGGAGAGTGCTATCCCCACCTCTCTACTACATAGGTCAAGGAGGCTGTCATTCAACTTCTCCTTCTCTTAGAGAAAGAATCCATAATCATTGCCAATGTTTACAAAACATGGTCCTGTGTTTACATTCATGAGTGTGAGAAGCTGAACACTTCTCCTTTAATATGAACACTCAGAAAACCAGGAGAAACTCATAGCAACATACCTGAGCATTAAGTGTAGAGAACATTAAACAAGCTTGGATTATTTGCAAGAATCACAGAATTGATGTGGTGTAAGTTGGAATAGATCTCTCAGATCAACAACCAGCACTGCCAAGGCTGTGCCAAACCGTGTCCCTCAGAGCCACATCTGCACATCTCTTAAATGCCTCTGTGCCTGGTGACCCCACAGCTTCCCTGGGCAGCCTGTTCCAATGCCTGGCCACCCTTTCAATGAAGAAGCTTTTCCTAATATCCAATCCTAACCTCTCCTGGCACAATCTGAAGCCACGTGCTGCTGTCCTGTTGCTGGTCACTTGGGAGAAGAAACCGACCCCCTCACGGCTGAAAGGAAGGGACAAATGTCTCCATTCACAGTGCTCCCACTGCCTGGGAGTGTGGGTGCCTTGGGTGGCACAGCAGGCTGCTCTGCTCTGTGCCATCACTGCCTGACACTGCTCTCTGCTATTTGGGTGACAACTCGCAAGGTGGGATTTCCAAATGCTCGGGGAAGTTGGAAGCGCAGGCGCGGAAGGGAGGATTTTGTTGCTGAAACATGGACGTCTGCTGCCAGTTTTGCTGTAGCATATTTGAGACATATGCACGGTACTAACAGGTATTACACAGCACTTGTGGGAGACTCCCCTTCTGGAGTGTCAGATGGAGCCAAGGTAGGACATTCTGCAGTACTTAAAATAGCCTTAAATGTCTATATGGAGGCAAATCAATCACATCCCCATTATTTCATGTGTGATTAGTCAAATTGCCTGGCCTCAGCTCTGCTTCCAGCTCTGGGGATTTACCAGGCATTGTCTGTCAATTGCTTCCTTTTTCTTTTGAGTGTATCCAGGAGCTAGTTCTTCTGGTGTTTTTGCCTGCCTCCCTCTTTCTTGGGGGTACATGATACTAAACACCAGTTTGGGCAGCTGAGTGTATCCCACTGTCTGATTCACTTTCCTTCAAATTTGATTTCATTTGCCTCCACCTCAGTGCTGGGCACTGTCTTGAGATGCTGTAAAATAATCTGCCTCAACATTAGCTACTGGTTCAGAAAGTTTGAGCTTCCCATTAATGTTTTGTAGTATCTGACAGCCCTGGGTGAATCTCAGATTTGACAGGGCATCTCAGACAGCCAAGAATAACTCTCAGGGAGAGGAATGGACACTCAGCTCTCTAGATGCCATTTAGTCCACTTTAGGGCTCAATGAACATAAAATTCAGACACTTCTATTGAATTTATATTTGACATGTTTTTTCTCAATCTTAAAAAGTGTGAACTACCCAGGACAGGTGCCCATATCTCTGCAGTGACAGGGAGTGAGGCCATAGCAGGATTCAAATTCACACACCTAATAGTAGATGTCTAAACTTGAGGAACATGTCCTGACTCCTGTAATCCCTGGCAGCAAAATTCAGTTTTCTTCAGGCATCTAGAGACATTAGGAATACCTTTGAATATTAGACATACTCATAGAGGCCATGTATGTTGTTTAGATTTAGAAATTACACTGAAAGAGTCCTGCAGCCCAGGGCATCTAAAATATCTCTCTCAGAGTCAAAAAGAAATCAAGGGGTTTGTGTCATTTGTGTACTTCAGCCCACATGCTCTATTTGGTGCGATTTGGAACAAAGAAGGCTTTTCAGGGTCAGATCTCAGACTGGATCCACCTGGGATGTTTCCTTTGGTTTTCCTGAGTACTGCACTGTGTTAACAGGGTGCTGCAGGAGAAGACAACATCCTTTTGTTATGGTACAGGGTCCAGAGAGGATATTTCACTTGGAGCACAAACTAAAAAGTGATCTGGAATGACCCTGTTTGATCAGTGAGGTTGGAGCAAGTGACCCATTGTGCTCCTTTCCAACCTGAACCACTGAGTCTGCGATTGTGTGAAAACCATAAAATACGTCTTCTTTGTTTGCAAGATCTCAGATTTATATAGAAGCACTCTCTCCTTGGGTTTTTTTTGGGGGGTTGGTGTGTTTTGTTGTTTATTCCATGCTTGGACATGAGCAGTAGCCAGCGATGGCTGTTTCTCTCTCTCTCTGTGTGTGTGTGAGTGCTTGTGAGCCCAATGCCATATTTGAAGTCTTTCACCTCATGCTTGTCTGACAGCTGACCAAGTACTGAAAGTGTCTGTCACAGACAGATTTTCAGTGCAGTTCACAGCTCACATAACAGAGGGAGAGGGGAGGGGAAAGACAGTTCACAAAATGTCTGAGGAAACGTGTCGGGAAGATGCAGGATCTCTGCGCAGACAGAGCGTCTTTTGTCTCTCGGGCAGAATGACTCCCTGGCTCAAAGCCCACCCTGCAGCAAATCACAGAGCACACTCACTGTGCCCTAATGTTGCGACATAACAGTATATTTGGGAATTAAATTACAGACAAAGGTGTGCTCTTTCACTATTAATATTTTTCTAATCTCACTTGCCGTTGTCTCACCACTCAATAGGTTCTTTGTACTCACCAGATCTGCACATGCAGCCCAAAATGACCTTACTTGAAATAAGTTACAGTTGCACTGAAAATGCTTCTTCATATCAGTTTTCACTCCATTTAGAAAAGAACAAGGATTTATTACTGATCAGGGTTATGGTATTTTTTCTTTTTTATACCAAAGGATAACGTAATCATATTTATGTATGAATGGTGAGATAATTTTTCAACAAAGTTTTCATATGTTAAAGTCTGGTGTCTGATCTAAGATAATCATAAAGGTTTCCTGTAGTGATTAGACTGAAAAACACATCACTGGAGCAGGATTTAACCCACTTGGACAACTAAAGACCAGACCTATTGCTTTGGAAATTCTTGCACTGCTACACTGATGGCAGAGCTCTTGGACACAGATGTCTGCCTTAAAAATCACTGAAGTAAAAGACCATAATTTCTTCTCAACTCTCAAGATTTTGACTTTTGAATGAATTTTTTTCCTTCTGCTTTGGTTTGGACAGGGTTTGTTTGTTTGTTTGTTTGTAGTTTTGCTTGTTTTTGTAAAAACCAGATGAAACTCCTTTTAACAATTTTTTTTTCCTGAGCAATTAATCAAAGCTTTGAACAAAGTTATGAAAGGATCTGCAAATAGAGAAACAAAGAAAAATCACATTTATATTAAATAATCATATCAACAATTTTTATAGTTATTTAGAGGTGGAATGAAATATTTTCACCATTTTTATAATCACTCTTTTTACCATTTCTGTGCCAGTCCTGCCAGCATTGATAAATGCTTAAAATTAGAAAATAATGTCTTATTTTCTTCTGAGGTTCTTGACACTTTCTGCACTTAAGTAGTTGTACAACCTCGTGTCATTCAGCTGCTATGTAACAGTGAATTATTTTAGGAAGGAGTAGGTCTGCTTACAAATAGTAAGATAAATCTCCATGAGATTTGATATGTCAAGAGGAACTCACTTGGTGTTACAACTCTTCCAGATGTCTGATTTCTTAATTACCCAGCAAAATCTCAGGAATTGCCATTGATCCTGAATTGATACCACAATACCTCTGATTCTTGCAGATATGCAGCTATACAGGAAAAAAAAAAGACAGGGGAAAGGTGTTGTAAATCGAGGTGGGACAAAGAGATGTGGAGAAATAAATGTCTCATCTCATGGTTTATGTATCGTGTGAAGCTTAGGAGGGAGGAAAATGAGATCTTCATCAGCATTAATATTGTGGAAGAAAGTAATTCCCTACGCTGATAAGAAAAATATTCAGTAACAACAGAAACACATTGGTCATGTATTGGCCATGTATTGGTTTTCCTGAGGAAAACAGAGCACCATGATAATCACAGAGATCACAGGAATTGATATGAAGGATGTGGGTCATTCTGCCTTTTTTCCATCCCCCTCTTTCCCTCAGATATCTTGAGAAAAGATTGATTAACTTGATTCTCTTGCAGTCTAGAGATGTTGACAGAGGATATCTTCTGCTTTTTAATTTTTTTTTTTAAACTTTACCTGTTTGAATAACTCCTGAATTTCTTCTCAACATTTCCCACTTTTCATTTTTCTGAGTTTCTTACTGCCAGTCTGAAACAGCTTTAGTTACCCAGGATAACCTATTTGGCAGTGCCTGTTGGGGGCACACATATGGTCCATGATGGAAACCTCAGGTTTACGTCCTTGAAAATTTCCATACTCTGCTAACTTTTCAAGCTGTCCCACCTCTGTTCTATGTAAATGCATGTCCTAAATCTTGTCATTTCCAGATCAATGGAGTTACTGCCTTAGTGTAAATCCTCCTCTGCCAGTTGTTAAAGTGTGCAGCTGACTTAAAGCACAGAAGCTGATTTTCTGGGGACTGCTCAAATCATAATGCTAAATATTCCTTGCTGAGTAGGTTCACATTGACTATGACTGTAGGCAATTAATATGAGCTTCCCAAATGACAGCCATTTTCTCTTGGTAGTTTATTTTTTTGTTGTTGCTCTTTGTTTGTTTTCAGGAGCAATTTCACATGGGCAGACTAAGGCAGGCTGCTATTGAGAACCTGCTGCAATGCTTCCAGGTATTCATAACATTGTTTGCATTGCAAAGTGCTGTGAGGGAAAAGTATCAAGCTAAGGGATTATGCTCTGCTGAAGCTGATTAAACAGTTCCTCCAGTTTGAAGAGTTATGACAAATGAAAACCTCTTACACACAAACCTGAGTTATCCAGGTTGTCTGTTAATGAAACAGATGTCAGTTTGCTTAAATGCCAGGCTTCTTTTTTTCCCTGTTCTTCAAGTCCTTGAATTTCTGCCTGAGAAAAAGTTAGGAGTGTGTTCTTGTTCAGTATTCATCTGTATGGTACAAAAGTTCTTTAATTTGACTCTTCCAGAATGAAAAAGAGGATATTTCACATATATATATATGTAGGGGTTTTTGTAGATATTGGATCACATTTCTTTGTTCTGGGTTTCATCTGATTCTTAATGACTCCATTGAACTGCAAGTATACAGTAGTTCAGCAAAGGGTAGAATTGACCTGACCCAACTTAATCTTCTCACATTAAATGTCCAATTTCACAGGTTCTGTAGGCTCCCCATGCAGCAGATGAAGAGAGATATTTCAGAGGACAACTGCAAGAGGGCTCTACATCATTTCTTTGCAGATATCTGAAAAGTAGGATGAAACATTCTCTGCAGCAGATTCTTTTTATCCAATGAAAGATGAAAGGGAAAATGAAAAGTCTACACTGGACCATCTCCTTAAAATTTAGAAATCTGCAGTTAGGCAAGATACCTTGAATTTCCTTCAGGTGTTCAGAAATCTGGAACACAAGACATTGCAAGCTCTCTGAGAATTCAATCGTGATTAAAAGCTGGAAAAACTTTGTAAATAGCATCTTTCTTGAGTTCTCTCAAGTAGTATCAAGGCAAATAACATTGAGAAAAAATATTATGAGAGTATAGCTATTTCAGTAAGAAATTAGATTGGCAAGGAGATTTGAAGGGGATATATTTCTAGTTAATAGGCAGCAAGACTTAATAGAAAAGAAAGGCCAGCTCAAGATTATAATATGGCCATAGTGTGACTATAGAGTAAAGCAGATATAGTTTTTATAGATTTGGAAATGAGATAATTTGCATTGTACCACAAGAACTAACTTCCTATATGTGAATTGCATAGCACTCTTAAAGCAAGTGTTTTTCTATCAGTGATGCTCTTACAGGAACCAGTGCAGTGTTTTCAGACATATGTGTGGTTTTATTTCACAAAGTTCTGTTCTGACAAGGTAACTGGCAAAATATCTGCATCTGCTACACTGAAATGGGCTCATTTGACACTGCTTTTGTAACAGTTTGATTTTACTTTTGTACCAGTGATGTAAGTCCACAGAAACCATCACATTTGGGCAGTGGGAAGCAGTGACACTCCTAGACATGTAATTTACCACTTACCACTTTTATTCCTTAAAGAGATTTAAACTCACATATCTTTTGGATTTAAAAGCCCATAGCAGTACATCCCATCTCTGTTGCATGTCAGGTAGTTCTTTATGCACTGAATATGAACACATTTGATAATACAAACACTTGTTTTTTAAAGCAAACTGGAAGACAAATCTCCTTCCCTGGTCCTGTAATGGATTCACCAGCTCAACACTGCTAAAGCATCAAATATCCACAAAAATTCCTATCAACACTTCACTTATTGTTAATCCATTTCTGCAAATGTAAAGACAGTTTCTGCAAGGGGTTCTTTTGGGGCAATGTGTGTAAATATAGTTCATTAGTAACCCTTTGAAATTTTGAAGTGATGTAAAATGGAACAAAATCTTTACTTCATATCAGTTCCAAAGAAAAAAAAAGGAATCTTTTTCTCTGGTACTGCAGCTGTAACCCCAAGAGAAAAACTAATATCTAGTACATATCTAATTTTCAGACAGCTGAATTTTAGCTTCCATAAAGTGTTGGGACTAGAAGAGAAATGTTGGTCTCACTCATTTCCATGCCTTATCTGTTGTAGGGAAAGCTTAACTACAGTATAATTCACCAAGTTCTGAAACCAAGTTTGGGTACTGATAGTACTTAGCAGCACACAGCAAAGTTAAAAAGATTTGGCACAGTGAAAGGTTTTTCCTCCCAATGCAGGATAATTTTTGTAGTTCAAACAATACCTGGATTCATTTCTCACTACTGTCCTGGGTGTTGTTGGTCCATTAAACACAAAGGTTTGAATTTCATCAGTCCTGGACTGAAGATGATCATGAGGTGTGTCCATTTGCAACTAAGGATTTTTAGCCATATGAAAAATACAGATAATACATATTATGAAAGTTTTCTCACTTATGTCAAGGAAAATTTCTGAAACCATTGAGACCTCTCAAGAATTAAAGATCATAGCATATAAATGAGACAGAGCAAGTGTTTCAAAGTACCCTTTTGGACACATCTCAGTGGTTCTTATCAGCATTAGGCTGACTGGTCTTGCATGCCTCTGTGTACCTTACACACTTTGACTCTGCTCCAGCACAGAAAATAATTCAGAATTCTTGTATTTTTGGAAATAATATTGTTATACTTCTGCTCTTCTTTTCCCTACACACAAAAGAATGTCAAGAATCAGAGACAAGTTAAGGAGTACTTGAGGAAAACAAACAAACTAACCAACTAACAAACAAACTTATATTTGTACTGTCTTGCATATTTAAAAGTACACAATAAAGTGCACTTTGTTGCCTAAGGTTTAACATTCTCTGCAGCAACTTCATACATTAAGAAAATAAGAGATAACAAATACTATTAATTCCAACAATAGAAGAAGCCACTGAAGAGATTTTGCCTAATTTGGTGGCTTTACCTAAAGCTGAATATAGAAGCTGCTGTTTTTGGTACCTACTAAGAACTGAGTCTAAATCCTTAGAACATGTTGAATTTCTTAGCCCAGATATGTGGACAGACAGCTCTTGCCTGCAGAACAATTGGTTACAGTTTCTTATATCCCTCATGGAAACTGCGTTTCTCTGGATCTATAAAACTGGCCACGAAATCAGGTTTCTTGCTGAGGAATTAGATCCCCAAACACACATATCTAATCTTTGAAAAGAAACATGTTCTCAGTCACTTAGTGTATCAAATGTCTCATGAGATTTAATGATAAACTTTTACCTTTAGGTAGCTGATTGAATTTTTAGTTAATATACACTGACCTAAAGCCACATTCCTCGGTTCCTTGTCAAACTGGTTGTTGTTTTCAATTCAGTACTATTTGGGGAACTGCTTATTGAATAAAGAAAACTTCCACAGAAGCACAAATTTCCAGCATTATTGGCTAATTAAGGCTTTGTCTACGCTGGCAGCTGGGGACTTTAGGCAATCTCATGCCCATATGCACTAACCATTTTACATTGTAAATCTCTTGGCTGGGTCTTAAGTGACAGTCTTGCCTGATGCTGCAAAAAATGTTGGCACGAGGCTGATCTGACCCCTTCATACCATGTGCTTTGAAATTATCTGGGCATGCAATCTGTAAGCACTATAAATCGATCTGCTGCAGTCCCACAAGTCCTTGTTTCTGACTTCTTGCAGTTCCCTCATCTCTTTTCTTTTCTTTTTGTTACCCATAAGCACAGACAACCTCTGAAAAAAGCAGAAAATTCAAAATCAGCTGCTGAAAAAGCTCATTTTCACATGCTATAAAGGAAACTGATTCCTCTAAATATTTAGTCAAGTAATATGAAGCAGCAGATCCATGTTTTATAATCCTTGGGAATGTGGGGGAAGCAGTCAGGTTCACTGTGGATAATTCAGAATTGGTCATAAATATCAGTTAAGATTTCCCTTGTGCATCATGAGGACAGTGCTTCAAGGCAGCTCATGGCAGCGGCAAAACATTTAACAGGATAAAATAAAATTTACCTTAGAAACTCGTTTTATGCACAATGTTTTCCAAGGCTTTTTGCAAGGCTCTTGCTTTTGTTACATGAGCACCTAGGAGCAAACTGAGCCATGTGTACATGTGCAATATGTATCGAAGAAAAATATTTTCAGGCTAACAGTTTTGAAAACTCAAGGAATTCTGGAATTCCTCAGACCACTCAGAAAGCAGATTTGTTTTATTGAGTCTAAAACAAGATTATTTTTATTTTGCCATTCTTGATATTTTGTCCAGTGGCTAAGAGTAATTTCAGTTCTTAATTTTTGCAGTTCCTCTCCTTTTTTTTTTTTTTTTTTTTTTTTTCTCCAGATTTTCTGCATTTCTTCTTCATCATCACTACTATTTTTCCTCTGATTTTTCCTCTGAAAAGGATCAATGATGATTTGTCACCTTCCTGACCTCTTTCAGCTCCACAGCATTGTGCATACATATGTATTATAGCCAACCCAAATCCTGCTTTAACTGGAGTTATAACTTAGATGTTTTTTAGGAAGTCTTCCTTTTCCTAGGCAGAAATAGAGGTGCTCACACTGGAGGAGGTCAATATTTACAATAAGAGAATGGCATCATTTCAGGAGGGACTGAATTTCCAGCTGGAAAAGGGAAGAAGCTGGGATAATCACACTGGATCTCCTCTGCAGAGACTTCAATGTCAGCAGCCTTAAAGTTGGCCTGGTTAGAAAGGGAAAATTACTGAGCAGAAGAAAATGTCTGCTGGAAAATACTGGCAGAGATATTTCCATCCAGTCTGGCAGCTGTGAGACTGGGAGCTAAACTTTCATAGTACAGAGATCCCTGACAACTGCATCTGGCCTCTTTAAAGTACAGCTGGAGTTCCCAGAAGCCAGAGGCATCCTGAGATACCATTGATAAGCACATGAAATTGTAACAGCATGAAAAAAGTAGAAACAGTCTGGGGAAACAAACATGGTCTGAAAGAACCAAACTTATCATCATCTATTGGCTGGTTCGGGTGAAAAATTGAAATTAAAAACATCCATTGGCATCCATTGAAGTGGAGATGTCATGTGCCTTCTTGTGTCTCTATGATACAAAAAAGACTTATTTTTTATCCAAATTGGAGCCTCTGTTTCTGATAACTTTATATTCTATATCCCTTCCCTTCCCTTCCCTTCCCTCTGAACTTCCCCAAACCTCTCCTCTCCAAACCTCTCCGAACCTCCCGTTGAATCTCCCCTCCCACCCAGATTCTCAACAGAGATATCAAAAATTCCAGACTCAATGAGGTTCAGTCCATTGTCATATTGGTCCCTCTTCAGTTCCCCTTTTGAGATCAATTTTAGGAATTGTTTTATAGTTCAACAGGTGTTATAAGATTATAAATACTATAGATCAATACAAGGAAAATGAGTCGTGTCGTTTTGTGGTCTGGAAGACACAGAATCTTAGGACAGCTGGGGTTGGAAAGGACCTCTGGAGGTCTCGTTGTCCACCCTCCCTGCTCAAGCAGAACCATCCAAAGCCAGTTCTCAGATGGCTTTTGAATATCAGCAGGGCACGGTTCCTGGTGCCAGCCTGGGAGAGGTGTTTGCCAGCAGTACTTGAAATTTCCATGTTTGCTACAAGTGCTTCTTGTGGCCACATGTTGTGTGTCCTGAAAACACTTCTAAGGAAGTCTTAGCTGTCTGAGGTGTGCCTCAAATTAGAATTTTATACCTGTGTGAGGTAGAAGAGCTCCAGCAACTGGCTAGATGAACAGAGGTAGTAGACTCATATCTGAAAAGAAAAAAGAAAATTGAATTCCCTGAAATGTTGCAAGCTGAATCACCTGGAGAGCTTCCATATACCCTCTAACAAAGGCGTTATTAGATTTTACTGAATGACAGAACATATGCAAATGCAGGAAGGGATTACCAAAATCTTGACATAGTTTTTGACTGTGAATGTTCATTTTGAAATGTTCCAGTCAAATGTTACATTTGGCTTTTAGGGCAGCCAGACAGTGGTGGAAATCTGCTGTTCTTCCTTTAGGATGAACAGGAAGGTGAAGGGAAGATGACAATGTTTGGACCTCAGCCATATCAGAGTCTTCAGATATTTAATATTTTCTTATATATTTTTCTATAGTCTGGTCTCTGGTGTAAATTATATATCAAATTCCACTCCCATTAATAGATATGGCTGTTCCAACACAATGTATGATAACATATAGTTTACCCCATAACCAAGGCAAATGGTATTGCTTCACGCTCCATTCCTAGAGATGATACCAGACATGGGTATTTATAAGCCATGAAATCTCTGACAATATTCCAGAAAACTACTGACTACTCACAATATTAAAATATTACTCCAGTGATATTGGCTACTGAAACCATTAATTTCCTTTAGTTGGCACTGAATGCACCAAGTGATGATAATACAATATGTGACCACTCCAATGCTTATAAATATTATAGATGCTTTTGCAGAAGTTTCAAAGCTGTGTCAAAATATTTACTTACTTATTGTGGAATTGGGCTTATAATGAGCTAAAGGATCCTGCCTCATTCATCCAAAATAATTGAAGAGATAATTGAGTGAAAGCAATTTCTCCCAGCCACCTGCATGAGGAGCATTTGTTGAAATTGCCTTTTCACTCTAACCAATTATCATGTTGGTTACTGACAGTATCACATTGAACTTCATTAACCAGCAGCTCCTGGATCCTGCAAAACTGAACGTGCTTAATTATAATCCCAGCCTCCTATGCTTATTGCTGCAAACATAGCCTAACTATAACAATTAGATTTATCAATTGCAGCTTTAATGCTGAATGAAGCAATAGCACAACCAGAATTTGTAGCTTGTGTTTGGCATGGAACTTGTGTGGTTGGGCAGGGAAACACTACATTGACAACTGAAGGGTGTTACCTTTGTAATATCTCTCAAAACTGAGAGTGATATTGTTGGTTGACAAGTTTGTCTTGGAGCACTTGCACTACTAAACACAATTTTGGGAGCAGTGGAACTGAAGCAGCGGATGGGATTTAGCTAGCAGATGAAGACACCTATATTTAAGTGGCTATGTGATTTTTAGAATAGAATAATAGAATAGTTTGGGTTGGAAGAAACCTTAAAAGGTCATCTAGACCATCCCATGGACAGAGACACCTTCCACTATCCCAGATTGCTCCAAGCCCCATCCAACCCGGCCTTGAACCCATTGAGGAATGAGGCAGCCACAGCTTCTCGGTGCCAGCCTTACCCATTTTGCAACTCTGTGATTTATCTGTGTAGATACTGTAGACTTCACCAAAAACATCATCACAAATAAAAGGAGTGGGATAAAATCACTTGAAGTGGAGCAGGTCACAGCAACAGAACTTCTGAAGTATTATTATGGCATTCCTGTAAATAGAGATCACATCACAGTTGCTTGATTTCTCTTAGAAAGGGGATGGGAAAAGGGTGGGGTGACCTGATTCCTACTGGAGATTTTAGTATTTCCTGAAGGATAAGATGAACCGAAATCTAGAAATACCAGTTTCCTCTTGACCACAATAGGAAGACTAGGAGGCTTCCAAAGGGATTTTCACTTTGTTGTTTTCCAGAACTGCAGGAAATGCACCTTCAGGGCTCACTTCAATGGGCTACTGTGCAAGCAAATTAACTGAAGAGTAGTATCTAAGTAGAGAACAATTATTCTCTTGTGCTTCCCTCTGAATTATACAGCAAAGGACAGAAATTTAAAGAATTAGCTTTTCTTTTTATCTATAAGAGAAATTATATTGAACATCAGCCTACTAATTAGTCACCGGTATGTCTGTGTGTGTATATATATACATTCAAGTATATACATATTCAAGGAGTTTACAGTTTCCTCTTTACTGACATTTTAAAGGGGAGTTTTTGTCCTTTTAATCTCAAATCTTTTAGTTCAAACATTACTTTTCTTCTAAAATGTAACCACAAAAGTTTGTCCCCACAAAAACCCCACAAACTCTTCAAACAACATTTTCAAGATCATTTTTGGTAGAGATCTTTCATTTATTCATCATCATTCCTCATTGCCTTAATGTGCCGCCTTTTTTTGGAATTGGGCCACAATTGCTGCAATGACACATGTGGCAAAAGGCCATTCACCTTCATGGCAAGAAACTTTCCTGATGTGGGAAAATTCTGGACAAACAAGCATCATGATTTTTTTTTTAGATTTTGCTGCTAAGAAGAAAGAAAAATCTTTAAAACCCCCACTAAATTGGTGTATTCCAGAACTCCAAGTGCCACTCCTTATAGAAAACCCAAGGAAATACAATTTAAAATGAGAGACCATCATCTGTGTCAGCAACGTGGTGCTCCTACAACATAGGAACAAGCATGAGGTAGGAGCAGTGACTAAATCACTGAGGTGGAAAAGGAACATCAGATATCCTGGGTAACGTCTTGCTTGCTTGGATGAATGTTCTCTGGAGGTATTGACACAAAGAAAGAATTCTGGAGTCATATAACCCAACCTCCTACACATTGTGGGACAGAGCAGGAGCTTTCTCAATGACAAAAATTAGTCTCTGACCCAAATCTTGGAGTTCTTGACTCTAATAAGGCTTTAAAAAACTTTAATGATGAGTGATTTCTGTTTAAAAAGTGATTTATTTAGAAAGATGTTATTACTCTTTTTCTGTTCCTCTATACACAGAAATATCATCCACATATTTGATATCTGAAAATCCTCATGATATTATCACGTTATTTTATGTAGGAAATGAAATATGGTTGAAATCAAGGTTTGATAACCAGAACAGTAAGGTTAGGGACTCAACTAGATGACTTTTAAAGGTTTCTTTTCTAACCAAAACCATCCTATTATTCTATGTTCAAAACTAACAGCTTTTACTACCTGGGCAAGTGTGTTCAAACCATCAAGGAAATCATAAAAATGCCAAAACTCTTGTTTATCCTAGTCATTCAATTTAGCTCACCTCAGTGTTGCTGAGTTGAAAATGCCTTCAACTTTGACCAGTCAATGTTGTTTGAGATGGGAAAACATAAATTGTGTCTATTTTTAAGTATCAACTTGGTTTCTACAAAGTCAGTGCAAGGAAAATGGAGTCTCTCCTTGCTTAATCACATAAGAAAACTGTTTGGATAAACCTCTCCAGCTGTAGACTTGTATGATTTTTTATATAAGAAATTTTTTTCAATGAAAGAGTGATTAGGGATTGTAACAGGCTGCCCAGGGAACTGGTGGAATCACCATTCCTGGGAGTGTTCAGAAAATGAGCAGATGTGATATGGTTCATGGTGATATCAAAAGTTGGACTTCATGATCTTGGA
>VXBR01012239.1:2121176-2171631 GCA_013400215.1 Cisticola juncidis | reverse complement strand
TGGTTTTAGGAAGGCTGCAGACCCCCTCCCCCTTTCCCCTTCTAGGTTGGTCTGCGAAAGGTACTTTGGAGATGCTGGGAGGTGTCTGAGCGAGAGGAACAAGGGATGACCCCCTCCCAGAAGGGGCAGTGTGGAGAGAATGGTCTTCAGCAGGTGCGGGCTGGATTGTGCATGTGCTGCTCTGCTGGTGACAGTCTGGCTTCTCGCACACGTCTCCCGTGAATCGAGGGCGGGCTCCGCAGGGATGCTCGCTCCGTCCCAGTGCCCGGCTCCTGCAGGAGCTGCTTCCAGCTCCGCTGGGAAGAAGCCCGGGGCACCCCGCCGATATCCAGATCCATCCCAGCGCTTTGCCGGCTCCCCTGTGCAGCCACGGCACCGTGCTGCTGTAACTGACTATTTTTTTTTTAAGCAGAGGAGGGGGCTAGTTCTCCGATTGATGCTCGGTGCCTGGTTCTTCCCACCCTCCCAAGCACAAACCTAAGGATTCGGGCTAAAGCTGAAAATTCATTTGGTCTGTGTGCATCAACTTTCAGCTTCTCATAAAGGTTACTTAGGACAAATGCAATCCTTGCCAGAAGAACTTCTGTGCGATGCTATTTAGTGAAATGCTCAATTATACTGTATTATAGTATTCTTCTGCTCTTTCTTGGATGCAGTAGAGGAAGTGAAAAGCCGGGTGTCCTCCATTAACTCTTAGTTGCTGCTGCTGGGAACGTCAGTTCAATTGAATCCCCCAGGGCTCCCCTTTTGTGTGTTAACGTAGGGATATTCTGCTGGAGGATTTTGTTGGAAAGCAAGATGAACTTTATTTTGTCTATTGAATCTATTTGTTGATAAGCACCGGGGCAGAGAGGATAGGCAGTGCAAGCTGATCTTGTGAATTGACAAAATTGGGAGAAGAGCAGCAAATTGGATGTGTGTGGGTGGGTGGGTGTGCAGGTGGCGGATGGCTGGGAATGATTACGAATGAAACTATCACTGAATCAGAAGAGCTAACGAGGCAATAACTCATTTCGCCTGTCTGTGCCACAGTAAGTGAGGGAGAAGCAGCCCTCACAGGTGTGTCCAAGCCTGTACGTTCTGTAGGTGCAACCTAAGGTAGTCGGAAGTTACCAGAAGGAAAATCTTTGTGGAGCTCAATGCATCCTGTTTCACTCAGGTGTAGGGAGCTGTACGGGCCACTTCTTAAAAACGAAACAGCAATTGAAACCAGGTTTTCGACCCATGTGTCTATTTTCAGTCCTTACATGGTTCTTCAGACTGCTGTGATCTGTGTGCGTGTATCTGCCTGGGCTTGCCAGGTGGGATCTGTCAGGGTCTAAAAGCTCCCTTGCAATCTCTTCCTTTCTCCCCTTTCTGTCTCGTTGGGTATGTAAGAGAAATCCACAGCAATTTCCGCCCCTCTAGGCTGTCTCCTTACAAGGTATAGAAGGGAGGAATATCCTGATTAATAAATAATGTTCAGCTGGCAGGACTCTCCTCCATGCAAGACACACAAAGGAGGAAGAAAAACCACAATCTTGAAACGTTCCTGGCAGTTGCAGAGCTTCCCAACTATTTTTTTGTTTTAGGGAGGCTGCTAATACCTTTTACAGCAGGGTGTTTCCCTTCATTAAATGCAGCTCAGTTATAGGTTGGAAATGCAAGAAGTGCAAATCTAGCAGAAATTGACCCTGTTTGGGCACACTGATAGCAGAGATTATCATTAATGGAAGATTAAATAGATTACATAAAAAAGGATTTGAATTTGTAGGGCATATGAACATTTTTTTAAAGCCTACAGCTCTCCTCTCCTGATACATATAAGCATCTCTAAGGATACATGTAAATTTCTTTGAGGCTGCAGTATCCACTGAGGGGAGAGAAAGGAGAAACGCAGTCTTTGTCCTGTGAACTGCTGACACGGTGTGACCCCAAAGCAAGTATCTGTGTCTGCCACTAATAGCTCTCAGTGAGAAAGGGGATTTTTGAAAAAAACAAATTCATCCCTAATTTCCCGGGTTGAACTGCATGTTCCTTCTGTGCCCGTTGCTCCAGCTGCTGTTGAAATGAAAGTCATGGATCCCGATGCACCTTGTGAATACAAATCTGACACAAATGGAGCTCATGGCCCAGCCTTCAAAATAGTGCATGCCCTTGTGTCATCCTCTGGCTTGGCAAGGCACACATGTGGGTGGGAGTCATAGGTTATTTAGCATTTCACAGCTTTTAAGAAAAGGAGCAGCTGTCTTTATTTATGTGCGTTTGTGTTGTAGTTTATTTAATTGTTTTTACATGTTAAAATGGGCTCAAAATAGGCCTTAGGAAAATGGAAGGCAAATCGGGAGTTATTCCTCCAGAAAGCCAGATGATTGCCCACCTGAATAAGTGTTGGGAAAGCCTTTTCTCTGTGTGTGTATTCATCTGAGGAGATGTTGTGAAATCTCTCTTTTTTGTGGGTGTGCATAATGACAATAATTCTTGGTTGTGTTTCACTCAAAGTCAAGCTATCTGTTAGCTGTTTTGAAAGTTCTTGATGAAGATCCTTCAGGTTCTGACTAAGCAAAAGCCACTTACTCATCACATCTCTCTCTCTATCTTGTGCCTGCGTGTCTTCCATGATCACATATAGACTATGATGCCTTTTTAGCCTAAGCCTCTTCATCCAGTGCTCAGTGTAAAAGTCAGTCACTGCTTTAGAAGGATAGTCCAGCCTGTAGATCAAAAAAAAAAAAAAAAAAAAAAATCTACCAACAGACTGGAATATGCTAGTGAGGTTTTACCTTTATCAAGCCATTGGTTTCATTTCTAAAGAGTCATGCCCTGATTTTTCCAATATGCATTTTTCATGGTATTCTGGGTTCTTCAGTAATGTTATTATCCTTGAATTGAGATACTGTACTTGAAAGAATCCCTGTGTGAATTCAGCTATGAAATAGCGCTGTGGTTTCTCTTGTGCTCATGTGACTAAAGGCTAATGCAGGGAACTGAGGTCAGGCAGGTGGGGCTCAACTAATGCATAGTGACCAAGAAAAGAGATGTTACAGAACACTTAATCAATATATCTTGTGAAGTCCAATTGCAGCCTTTTTTTTTTCTGAGTCTGAGTATACTTTGATTTCCTGCTAAAGATTTTCTGGTCCGGTCATTTATCCTCGTCACATTTCTGACTGTTGGTAATGCACAGCATGGGTTCAAGTAACAAGCATCTGGCAGATGCACTGCTACCAGCACTGACATTTTGGTAAGAGCTCTTTGTTTCATTTTGCACTGACTCAAATATCTTTTTCACATTAAGGATGACACTTAGATGGAACTGCGGGGTTTTCACCAACTGGAGGGTGTTGTGGGAGGTGCCAAACCGTAGTAAAACCAGACCTACTCTTCCCAGGGCTCTGAAGGATTCTGCCAGCAGATGACATGGATCGAGCACTCGCATGAGCGTGAGCTGTCATTGACTGGGGGAGCACACGTGACTGCAGAGCACATGCCTTTGGCATTAACTCAGATAATGTGCCAGTTATCTACTGATTTCAAATGCTTCAAAAGCTGGTGAATGGAAAAAAAATACTGAGGCAAACAACTGGGAGTTTTAAGAGCATTTGCTTCTTTGTTCTCATTATTTGCTATTCACGTACCTCCAGTCATACCACAGAAATAATTAAATTTGTGTTTCCCATCTTAGGTACTTGTTGATAGGAAGGTGACCATCAAGGTAAAAATAACAAACACAGATGTGCAGCCACATCACTGGAGTAAAAGTTATTGTAATTTGTTTTACTTTTCATATTTTATAGCTATAACTTTCTTCATCTGTTTCAATTAACTTGGAGGACACTGGACTTAATTCTGTTTTCCATTTTTAATCTTCTTTGTAGTTAGGGATTAGAGCAGCTATCACTGAATTCATAAAGAAGTGGAATATTCGAATTAGACCCACTCAGATATGTGCATTGATTCTATTCAGATATATTTTTTCTCTCTTCCCTTCATTAAAGTGATTGTTGGAATCCTGTGACTCAGAAGAGCTTGCACAGCGCTGGCATGATGAGTGGAGGGATATGGCTGGAATTACTCCATGCTGATTTTTAACCCTGAAGGAAACTCTTCTGGGGGCTGTAGAGTTTGTCATTACATTGATTTAACCTGTGATCACTGAGGAAAGCAAAGCCTTGCATTTTATTCGGTGTATTTTTTTTTTTTGCATCTATACAAGGACATTATGTGATATATTATATGTTGACAACAGAATACCATTATTAAATTAGAGTATTGATTCACTGCAAAGGATTATGCTAAAGCAATGTTGATGGTTTATCTAAAGCCACAGAAAATGGAAATTAAAAATTAAAGCAAAAGACCTGTCTCTACAGTATTGTGTCTAGTGTTGCACAGTGCATTTATCATATGACTCATTGCTTTGAATGCAAAGCCAGTAAGCACATGGATTGCCGTGGATTTGGCCTTGACTTTCAGTTTCATAGCCCATATGGTTTTCAGGAGGTACCTGAAACTACCAGTGTTTGGTTTTGTTGATTTCTCCTGTGATCGTTTTGGAAACAAGCTGCACGAGGAAAAGTGCCGAGTAAAATCATGTGGGATGACTTGGTCACAAGCATATGTAAATAAATTCATTAAAAGCAGAGGCTTATTTGTCTCTGAGCCTGGTGGTTTCTTTTTCAGCTGCTTTGTGTTTGAACAGCTTTGCATTGCCATGCACACGTCTGTGCACACACGGAATACAAGCATGGATTTGTGCATTTCACAGTGCCAGTTTCTGAGGGGGATCAGGAGCTCAAAGCCTGTAGTAACCCCAGGAGCAGCTTTTGGCTGCTTTGGTTCTGGTGCTTGGCCAGTCAGTTCAGAAAAGAAACCCAGAGGTTTCACTGGAGCTGGCTGGACTCAGTGCCAAGCTGAAGTGCATCTGCCTTAATTTGGAAATGTCTTTCAGGTTCTGCTGGGGGAAGGGGTTTGTAGTCACTGTTACTATTAACCACAAGTACTTATTTATTATTATTTTGTATTACAAGAGTAGACAAAACACAGGAGAAACAATGAAATACTTTGTGTTATGTTGATGTTTTCCTTCTCAAGGGACTCAGTTCTTGGCTCAATATGGTGAGGGTTGGAAGTGTCATTTAATGAGACAGCTATGCTTCAGCTCAAAACTGGGGCTGTGTTTTCTCATGGCTCAAACGAGTTTCCAAGGTGGACAGCTCATAAAGCTGCTTTCTTACTTTCACCTTCCCCCCAAGGCACTGCACTGAGTAAATGCATCTTCCTTGGAGGAAAGGAGTTCCCTGGGAGGGTGGGGAGAGGGCATTGCAGACCTGGACAAGACAGAGGTGAATGTTCAGGTGGCTTCCAAGTAGCACAGAGTGGGCAAGTGCTTTTTGGATGGGTTACTATTTTCTGTCACATGAGTTTCTGAGGCCCCTTGGTAGAATGCCTCCAAGAGGAAAAAAATTGAATAAAGCAGCCACGAGGAAAATTAAAATACCTACTGCACTTTTGAATTTTCATGTCCTTTTCACGGAAGAAATGCCTAATTGGATCACCTCTTCCTGGTGAAATTTGGAGGTAACAGAGAAAAATATATTAACTAAATGCCTATTACTAACCATTTAAATGGTTGTTTCTGTTTTTCAATATACTCAGTATTACTCTAGTAATGTTTAAAAATGTAGATAAAATAGTTCTTCCAGTATTATACCTCCTCTAAGACTGGTATTTTGGATTTCCAAAGCCGTGTTTCTCATTTAGCATTTAAATAGAAGGATTGATTCCATGACTTTCAGGTCTTTTTTATAACGTGTTACCCAATTCCTTTCTTTTTTTTTTTTTTTTTTTTTGTGTGTGGGTATATTGGCTGCTGACTGTAGGATATAAACGATTCAGCTTCAAAGATAATTCACTTCATATCATGTTGAGCAACCAGTTTTTAAGTCCAAATTGATTTACATTTTTTCCTCGGAGTGATTTTAGTTTTTCATTTTTGCAGGAGTTAAACTTTTGGGGAAAGCTCAGGTAGAATGGAAAAGGTTCACTGTCCAGTAAAAACATAACTAGATAAAAAGATAAACTGAAACTTTGGTTTGAAGTACCTGAATTCTGCTTTGGCTTATGTAAAATCAACCCAGAAACCTGTGAAGTTTCTTCTTTTTATTTTAACTTTTTTTTTGTTTGTTTGTTGGTTTTTGGGTTTATGGCTTTCCTTTTTCTTTTAAAATTTGAATTAATCTCATGGCAGGTCTGAGGGCCCTACAGTTGTGTCCCATCCCCGCCTGCCACTTGTATTTTTCTCTCATAGGAAAGATGCACATTGGCAGTGCAACGTGGTAGGTGCTCTTTGTAGAAAAATTAATTAGTATTTTAGCTTGTATGAAAATTGAGAACTTTCACAGAGGTATTTTGTAACTGTTAGAGTAATGCACTGAGGAAAAAATATCCTGTACATATTCCATGTAGATTTGTGTTCAGTGAAGTAGTTTATAGTCTTTAATTTTTTATAATGAGATTGCTGTATGGCCAAGTTTTGCAAACATTATAGGCCCAGTTTAGGGTGTGCTAGTGATGCATTTTCTGTTTTGTAGAGTTACAGATCTGCAGAATCAGGGCCAATTTATGTGAACATCTGTGTGATTAAATGTGTTAGTCTGTCGTAGATTGCAGTGTGAGTGCTTACAAAACATGCCTGTGTAAGTAAATGTACATCAGCTTTTTAAAAGCTGCCAACAATATTTAAATGGGCTTATTAGAACTGAGCTTCCATTAGAGCATTTTCTTTGTTTGTGTGTGTGTATTCTTAGCACTGCCTTGAAAAATATACCATTATCCTGTTTACCCTCTGCTGAAAGGAGTTCTGTAGTAAAATCTTTGTGTTCTGGAGGACTGTACTGTGACAAGACACGTGGGTCATTAATCTTTTTACATTACACTTTTAAACTATTTCTTTTCTTGATTTTTGTTTTTTGATTTCTTGTTTCTTGATTTTTGTTTTTCATTATTCTTGAGAATATCTCTGGTTTTGTAGTTTTTCTCTGTATTATGTTCTCAGCTAGATATATGCCAAAGTTGACTTTTTCATGAAGCATAGAGATAGAAAATGCATTCTGAAGCATCAGGGATGGCAAGATGTGTTTTAAGATCTTGTTATTTTCTGAAACCAAAACTATGACATAAACTTTACATTGTTCTTTTCACAGCATCATTCCTGTAAAAGTTTAAGATTCTAGTTCAGCAACAACTGAGCCTTGGTTGCTGGCTCTTACCAGATAGAGGGGCTATAGCACTGTGCAATAGCACACCATTAAATTAGTATTAATAGCAAATAGCCTCTTTTCCAGAGCTGGATATTCTCCCTGATGTCAGAACTTGTAAGGCAGGCATTGAGATGAGGTGTGTTATTCTCCTGGAAGGTGCTGGTGGTCTGCTTCCACTGCAGTGACAAGTGGTTGACAAGGAAGGCTGAAAATGTTCAGCCCAAATTTGTTGTGCTGCTGAATGTAATCTGCTGATTCTGAATGTAATCAAGACTTTAACAAACCCAAGAAAGGTGCCCTGAAAAGTGTTGCTAACCTGGAAAACTTCTGTGTTGTGCAAGGCTGATGGTTACTTCTGTCTCCCATAGTGCACAGGAAAATGGCATTTCCAGTGGTGTGCTCAGGGTGCCTCAGAGCTGTAGCTAGCTGCTCTTCTCAGTGGCTGAGTAATACCATTAAATATTAAAAAAGAGTGTGGGGAGTCTTTGTTTCCTCTCCCCTGGTGAATTACAGTACAAGTGGTGAGTGGGTTATCATTAGAGTAAGACTGAGCTATCCCAAAAGCTTTGACTAGGAATTGATTGTATAATACTTGCTAAAAACAATCCAGTAATTGTCTTCCAGAGGGGTTGCTTTGGTAGGGTTTTTTTTAAGAGTAGTGTTGTGTGGAGAGAAAATTAATTTTCTTGTTCAATCTGTGAGTGAATTCACAAAAGAGAAGCAAGGGTTTTGTTGGAAATTCAGAGATAAGCTGCACTGAACTGCTACAGTGATTTTCCTGCCAGGCTTTGCTCTGCCAGGGTTCAGTGGGCAGTGGGTTCGGGAACTTAACTGAGGAGATTATTCTGATGAGTGTCAGTGCTCCTGATTTTGAAGGGTAGAGGTACTTCTATAATTATTTCATAAGTAGCTAAACCACATTAGTCTTTAGCCTGAATTCTGGCCCAGATACATAATGGTCATAGTGGTAAAAGTTCAATCCCCTTGGGGGTTTTTGTATTTTTTTTGTAATAACTAAAAAGCTTAAATGTAATGCATAAATACATACAGCAATGTATGCAGCAAAACCAGCTTTTCCCTTAAGCAGATTGTGTTTCTTTTGCTTTTAGATTTCAATCTTTATTTTATAACTTGTTATAATAGAGCATACCACACATTTCACAGGGTCAGCAGCTTATTTATAAGCTGTATCTCAGTGTAATAAAGTTGGGTGTAATTAGTTTTCATCTTAGAAAAAAAGTTAGAAAAGTACAGGTTGGAAATCAGAACAATTTATAAATTATACTGTTTTACAGGCTGGCCTGCTCTGGGGGGACACAACCTCTGCCTTGTCTCTGTCAGCATCAGCTACCCTGCCTTGTTCCCTACAAACACAGAGGGAAAGAAGGGCTCCTAATACCTTTTCATGTCTGGAGCACATTCTTTACAGAGCCCTACTTAGTCATAAATGAAAAGCATGAATAGTAACTTAATATTTTAAATTGGTTTTAGAAGGATGTGCCTGCAATAAGGAATTCTTTCAGGTTTTAGTTCTTGGATGGCTGGGTTCAATCTGGATATGTGAAGCTGAAATGCTCTGTGTGATATATTTAAGGGGAGAAGGGTTTGATACTGTAATTGTTATTTTATAGGTGGCTGAAAAGATCACTTTCACTACTGGATTTCAGTATTTGGGTACACTACATGGTCTGATTGCACCTTGTGTTTGCATACATTTGGAAGGCTGTCCTCTGTCACCTTGGCAGATGTAGAGGATTTGTAGCCAGCCACAGCTTTGCTGCTGTAAGGTGGATCTATAAATATGAACTGAACACACAGAGATTGAGGAGCTACTGAGCTCCTCATCCCTGGTTTGTTTAGTGCTAGTGCCTGATTTGGAACCATGAACACATATTTATTTCAATTTTACAGTAATTAAAATACATTTAGCCCTGATTTTAACTGAACACTTGACTGGTCAGTGATGTACCTATAGAAAATAAAGCGTATTGGACAGGCATAGTGATAAATTCCTTACTAAAGAGATGATGGTGGCTAGAGTCCTACAGCAAGGAGGAGATATATTAGGTGATCAAAAGATTATTACTTGTGTGATGTTTTGTTTGCACACTCTGCGACTTTTGCCTGCTTAAAAGCAATGTAGGTTTATCAGGCAGCTTATTTTTTTTAATGCTTTTAAGGAGATACTGTAAGATTATATCTAATTAATTAGACACATTACATTTGAATTGTTCAATTAGAGATTATTTTTCAACCCCCCCCCCCTTAAAATCGTAACACTCTCTTAATTTTTTTTCATGTTTTTAATCCTGTTTATGAATGCAGTCTACATGACAACATAGACTCTTGGACTTTTTTCCTAACAAATACTACTGAACAACAAATTTCCTGTATTTCTGTGTTGTTGAGTAGAGTTAGAATCTGAGGAGCTCATGTGTAACTGAGTATTCAGTGGGAGCTGTAGGCTGGTCAGCAGTTCTGTAAGAATCACAGCAGGAAGCAGGAGAGGCCACAGACAGGCACTAGATTGCATGAGAACTCTTCATTGAGAGGAATTTAGAGCCCAAACATAATGAATTTCTTCTGAAGTTCAGTTCAGCTCTGCCTAAATAGAGGTTGGGGTAATCAAAACCCCAATAAGGGGTAAATAAAGGAAATCAGGAGGATGTTAAATTAAATATATGAGACATGCAGTTTCAGCAGTTGTTATGGAAAGTAAGCTGAGGTCAAAAAACCGCAGGAAACCCCAAATCCCAAACATAACAGCAGAGATCCACCAGCTTTTCCCCTTTTTGTAGGTTACTTGGTGTAAGGATTCCATGCATACCATAACCCAGGAACTCTTCCCCTGGTGCGGCGTTGGGATCCCGGGCACGAACTGCGCTGCCCCGGAGCTCTGCCCTTCGCTGCTGAGCTCAGCACAGTCACCCCCACTCTCCCCTTCCACCAGAAACAAAAATGGCTTTAGAGCTGCAGAGCTGTTCTGACATTCAGCTGCTGCAGAATGGCTTCTTCCTAGATTAGCTTGCTTATTGGTCTGCTGTTCATCCCAAAAAGCTGTTAAACCCCAGTGACAGTAAAAGGTCTGAGACTGTTGGTGACTGGAGTTCAGGAGACCAGAGTGGCCCCTGCCTTCTCCTCAAGCTCAGAGTTTTGTAATTGTGAGATGAAGACTTGGTGCAGAGGTACAGATGAGAAGTGAAGTTTGTATTAATGAATATTCAATAAATAAGAGGGAAACAAACACACTTCACAAGTCCTGTTTTAAACTTCTGAAAGTACCTGATATTCTTGTTTGTTCTGTTGCTCGAGTGGCTTCTATCCCTTCTATCTGAGGGACAGAACCTTCGATTTTTTTGGGTGATTTAAAAATATATCTCCAAATATAGCCAAGGTCTGTCCTCAGATGACAGGGCTGTATCTGACAGGAGGGCAGGGCTGTCTGTGAGACACCCTACAAGCCACTTACTCCAGTTAGTAATTCTTTATTTTTGTCCTGCAGTGAGTGGAATCAGGTTTGAATTTGGGACACTCATTAGGCCAAAGCCTGCCATTATGACAACCCCATTTAAATCTTGTTAGCTTGACTTTATAATCACTTGTCACTGGGAATTTTAGTAACTACTATGTTTTATATTACTGTCTCGTTATATTTTAGAACCAAAGTGTTATTGTTGCCATATCTCACATCAAAAGGAAGAAACACTTTCAGTATGGTGTAGTCTTCTATAGATAGAGTCAAAATGCTCTCTGAGTAGGTGGGATCCTAATCCAAATCCAAACCCAATGAGATAAGTGAGAATAAGTGGGCTCTAGCTAACATTTAAAATAAACAGTTACAAAGGAGTGACTTGCTTAGCCTAGTCTGTTGTTCTGCATTTGCTCATAGTTGACTTTAATGAAGCTCAACTATGCTGATCCCTAAAAAAAAATCTAACAATAAAAATGCATTCATTACAGGGAATATCAGATGGAGAATGAGACAAGTTTTATGGGAGAGATACTGTACTAAATCAACCAACTCCACTGGAGAAAAATTGGCAAATGTTTTTTTACTGTGTCTCTTTTGACCTCCTTCCAGTAGCAAGATTCCAGTGTCAACAAAGTTGGAGCTGTTTGTTATTTTTTTAAATTAGCTGAAATGTTTTTAGTAACTGGAACTGATACATTTGGGTTTCAAGTGTAAATACCTAAACTTGCTAAGTGCTTTATTTGTTTATTTAGTCTGCTGTGAGGCGTGGGGTTTAAAAACAATGACTGTAGCAGAGAAACTTACTAGTGGTGGGCAAGAAACTGTTTAACATCTGAAAGTGTTCTTGTACTCAGTATTTTAGAGCAAGGTTTCATATCACTAGTTGTTACTGAGGATAAGAATTGTATTAACACCTAAATGTATGACCCCAACAGGCACGTTCTCGTTGAAGGCTCTCTTGTTATGAATTTCCCAGCCTCTATGAAATGATTTACACCGGTGCTTGAAAACCATGTTTTGATAATAGCCTTTTTAATGCCTTGAGGGCATTTAATTGCCATTAAGTGGCACAATCTGCTGTTTGGAATGGAGAGCTGGGAATATTTCAGTTGCAAATAGGATAATGAAATGGATTGGAATCAAGAAGGTGTAACAGCTGAACAGATCTGTGATGTTAACTGTGAGGTTGGCATCCTTCTTTTGGCAGAGTGTACGGTGTGTACCCCCCAAGGTGGGGGGTCTGTTCCTGGGGTTTCCCACAGGTAGCTGCTCCTGAAACCTGATGTGGGCCACACTGAAACTCCACCAGTCTGCAGTCATTGTGCTGGCCCCTTCTGCTGAATGGTGGGCTGGTATTGGTGCAGAAGGGTTTTGTCAACATTTTTGTATTTTATAGTTTGCATCACCCTCAGTGGTTCTGTCAGTCTTGACTTGCAAAAATTATATTTATAGTTCTCCAAAGTCCCAGCTACTCTTTCTGTACATCATGGACAACCTGACCAGATGCCTGACTTCTCAAAGAGCTAAGCAGTTGATTGTGTGGTTAGTGTGGATATATTCACTGGGGAGGGCATCACAGAAAGGGTGATTCCTAAGATAGTTTAAGATTCCTTTAGATAGTTTCATAAAAAAAACAACACATATGTGGAGCTTTTACATGGAATCAGGATGTGATCAAAGGAGGATTTTGTACTGTACACCTTAACTGTAGGGTTGGACTTCAACTTGCAATAGGCATGAAATCTAAAATATTCTGCTATATTTGCTTTTCAAATCTTAGCTTCCCAAAGCATAGGCCTTTGAAACTATGTAGAGTTTCAATGATGGGTTCTGTAGAACCTTTTGAATAGGGACATGTAACAGCTCTTCTCAAGTGATGTATTATTTGGGGGGTATGTACATAATAAACCTAACAGGAGCTGTCTCTCCTCATTTCATTTTGTTCATGTGTGCTGTGCTACTGTGCTTTGCTGATGCAGTGAAATTGTGGATGCTGTTTCCAGTGTTCTGTGCTGATTCTTCCATTGCTGCTGTTCAGTTAAGCTCTTCCAGAAATACTCAGAGAGCAGGACAGCAGAGGTAGGAGCAGAGGTCTCAGGCTGAGAGGAAATGAGAGAGACAGATTTAGAAGCTCAGGAGATTGGAAAAACCCATGGAACTGTTTGTATTGTGAATATTTAGTGTGCTTTCTCTTAGACCTAATTTATTATGATAAAGCTCCTGCCAGCAAGTGAATTATTGAAGAGCTCAGAAGGAAATTGCCCACAATGATGTGCTGTGCCCATGGTCAGGTGATACAGTCTGGGAACAATTCCTGTTGTGCTCTTCAGCACAGGGTCCTGTGGTGTTTCTCCCAGGGATGCTCCTGGAATGGGTGGTACTGCCAAAGAGAAAGAAGTAATATGGACTAGAGAAAGAATTCCCCCTCTGGTGGGACATTTCGGTGCATCTTTAAAATTTCCCAAAGAGAAAGTTCTCCTAGCCAGTTTAGCCTGTTCTGTGCATGCTGCCTCTGCAGTCTGTGCTGAATGAACATTTTATTGTCATCATCCTCATCCCCTGCGTGTGCTCTGTCCCTCTGCTCTGGAACTCTGCTGAAAAGCTGTCCTGTGTCTCAGTGAACAGGGAATTGTCCCCCAAAAGGTTCTGTGCACCTTAACGGTGCTCACCTCATTCTTACATCCTTTTGGTATTGTTTAATCCAAAATGCTGTTTTTCAGAAAAAAAAAATCATGAAGGGCAGCCCTGTCTTTTAAAATTCTAATAATAAGAAAAGAATTCTGAATTCAGAATGTCTTGAAGTTATTGTGGAAGTCCAGCAATGACATTTTGTTTTGTTTGTTTCTTGACAAGTTCCAAGTGTCTCTCCTCAGTTTCCATTTCTCTGCCACTCACTGATCAAGATGAAAAAAATTATGTAGGCAACTGCAAAACATAAATTTGATATTTCTTTTCTGTTAAGCAGATAATAACTTGATTGTATTCAAAACTTGCGTAATTCTTACAGATCTTTTCTAGTGTAAGAAAATCCTATGAAACTCTTTGGAGAAAGAAATATTTGGGGTATCTTGGCCTGCCTTTGTGAGAGCCAGAGGCATAGGGTCACATCTGTTTCTGACTGTTTGTTTGTTATGGTTTGGGGGTTTTTATCAGATTATATTTTAGTTTTTGGCAAATGCCCTGGAATATGCAAGGAGTTTTAGAAAGTAATCTTCTAAAATCCTTCCACGATGCTTCTTATAGATAAGTGCTTCATTTTCTCTGTAAGTGGTTCCTGCTGGAAATACGAAGTTTGTAGTGGATGTTTTTCCGTCGTATTCTGCAGTAAAGATCAATGCACAGAAGTAATTTATCTGCAGTATCCATAATTGATGCCTGATCTTTTAGTAGAACGTTCTGATTCTTTTATAACCTTCCTGTTACTGATACACTTAAATACTTTATTTATTGCCTTTGCCTAATAGCTTTTAAAAATCTCTTGATTTTCTGAATCATTTGCTCAGGATAGATTTTATTTTAGAAAGGATGTATTGTCATTGCACTTGCTGTCTTCCCCTGTTGTGTTCTCTTGCTTTCAGAGAGAAGAAATATACCCTCTATACCCTCCTGGGTTTTCAGCTAATGTTATTTGAAGTGTTTATATTCTTGTGTTTTATATTCTTAGGCTTTCCCTCTTTTATTAAATTTCCTTCCTTTTTCTTTTTTTTTTTTTTTTTCAATCTTCCCAAATCTTTTGAAAAGCTTTACTTGTTGTTTGAAATGGCTGTGGCTTTCCTTGTCATCCCCCTTTTCTGTCATAACTGAGCTGCATCATACTCTCATGTTTTGAATTAGCTTCTGTTTTTCTGTGAGAACTGAGTCAAAACTGATTGCCTGATATTCTTTTCTTGCTGTTCCAAGAAGCAGCTGTTGCTGCTAGAAACAACAAAATAATAGACAACAAGAATACAATCCCATCTTTCCATTTTCTGTGTTCTGTGATCTTTTAAGTGGTGACAGTGGAGTAGAATTTTCTGTATTTGTTTGCATCAATCAGATAGAAAGTTGTCATGTTATCCACTCTCTTCTGAGTCATTCCTGATTTTGTGAGGAAGAGTTTGAAGACTTATTTTACCTTTAGCAATGTTCAAGTTCTTGTCAGAGTTTTCCCATGATCACTGCATTTAAGTCACTAAATTTTAAATAGCCTCACACAATAAGAGGGTATTTTCTGTTACACATGGGGATAAAATATTTGAAAATCATCCCTAGAAATTTGTATTTTCTTATAGTGATACAGATCTATCTTGCTAATTCCATGCTGCAATTCTTTGATTTACATTCTTGGTGTGGCCATTCTGCCTAAACGTGGCATTTTCATGGTGCTCAAGGAGATGAATTTGTGTTGTTGTCCCTTCCAATAAACCTGTCCTTCTCCTTCCTGGTTCTTGCCAGTTCCTTGTGCCTGGCCATGACCACAGGAGAGCTGTCTCCAAATAAACAACCAGTTTGTGGCCTGAGGAGCAGTCAGAACAGTCTGATGAAGAATCAGATTCCTGATGGTTTTTCCCTTCAAGATCTTCATTTGGAGAGGACACCAAGGATGCTTTGATGTGGTTTCCTGTGTTTTCCACTTTTGTGCTTCCTTTCCTTTGCAGTACACTGGATTTCCAGCTGCTGGATTTGTCTCATGTGGCCCCAGACATGACAGAGACAGGAGGCTGAACCACCCTGTCCTCTCCTCAGTGTGTGGGTCCTTAATTCACTGTAATTCCCCTGCTCCTTGGTTATCTGTAACTTCTTTGGGATGCACATGCTGCTGCACTCTCACTTTGGAAATTTGTGTTTGTGGGTATGGGTCTCCTATTTCAACCAAAAAAAGGTTGTATAGTTTAACAGTTATACAGCTATTTTTTTTAATTGCCTCTCTTCACTTTAGATCATTATCTGGTACTTTGAAATTCTAGTAGAATAATAAATTTGGGTGGAGGGAATATGTATGCTAAATGACAGATGTCTTCACTGTTCCATGATTTTAAAAGAGGTCCATTTTTCAGCTAAAAATACATTCATTGTCTGGGCCTTACGAGTCTCTTCTGCTTCCTCAAGGATAATTTAAACTTCCCGGAGTATTTCTTTTTATGATTTAGCACCTTTTTGACACTTTCTACCTCTGAATTTGATGTTCTTGCAAATTTCCAGAAATTATTATTATTATTCAAATAAATATTTAAATGCACTGTGAAAGAACCTGAGGAAATACAGGAGGTTGCCTTTGTTCCATAGATAACTAAGCTTTATTTTGATCAGTTAATTTGCAGTGGCTTTATTCCCCCGAGCAGGTAATTAAATGAAGAATAAAACCATTTGAAAGAAAAAACCTTTTGCATTTTCTTAATATTTCTCAACATTTATGAGAAGATAAAACAATATTGTATTTAAAAGGACAATACAGCTATTTCTGTTTGAAAAACAGAACATCTTACTGTATATTAAGTAGCACCATATTCTGTTCATGATGATACTGGGATCCTTTTTAATAATTCCTTTATGGATGAGTACATTTGTTTTTGCAGAGGTCACATGCAGTAAAACTCCTGCTGTACATCAGTGAGATAATTCAGTGGTTCCTGTTGCATCTATCCCAGAGCCCTGTTCAATTCCAAAAATGTTATCTGGATTTCATTCCTTTCCTTTATTAGAAACACTTGCCCATCTTTACTTCTTGAAGTACTTCACCAAATAGTAGACACAAATAAAAGTTCTTTTCAGGTTTGTGAAGAATTCTGTGACATTTTAACCTTCAGTATGCTCCTTTCAAAGCTGCTTTAACAAAGAAATCACATTTCAAAACTTAATT
Organism: Cisticola juncidis; assembly: GCA_013400215.1. Taxonomy (NCBI): domain Eukaryota; kingdom Metazoa; phylum Chordata; class Aves; order Passeriformes; family Cisticolidae; genus Cisticola; species Cisticola juncidis. The sequence goes on along the minus strand of VXBR01012239.1, from coordinate 2,155,079 downwards.
TGCCCAAAATGGTCTCTGAAAATGCAGAATGCTGGTAAAATGTTAATTTAATTTGATATGCTTGGGTCTATAATGTTGTGTGTTGAAAAATTACTTTTGCCAGCCAGTCTGTATGGCCAGAGCTATATTTTTTACTGTGTAAAAAATCCTTCATCCTCAATTGCATTTTATAGACAAAAAACGTTATTTTCAGAGCTGATCTGACTTAAGGTGGCACTTCACACAGAAGTGTGTGGCTTCCAACTTCCCTTTGCTTCCACAAAGAGTTTTTCATCTATCTCTACCACTTAGTGTTTTATACCCTTTTATAATAGGAGATTGTATTGTGAAGCAGATTTGAAACAAAAGTAGAATCTTAATTTGTATGAATGCTAGGATTTTTTATTTTTTATTATTATAATGGTGTATCTTCCTGTTTTGTTTTTGTTTCACAGCACACAAAACTGCAGGAGGGTGTAGACGTGCAGTTGACAACATTCATCTGATTTATTTCTTCTATCTGCTTTTGAATATTTTAGTACTTTGTATGATCTCTAAAGGGTTGCATGTTGAGTAAGCCTTAAGAAGCATTAAAAACCTGGTTTGATGACCGGTTTAATGCTTCTTCCAAGAACAATTTGTGGAGATTAGGATTTAGTGAGATATCACTGGAGGATTAGCCATTGCTTCTCAAGGCATTCCGAGCTGACAGCTAATGGATAACTTTCCCCGATAGCTCTTTTATAGTCTGCTGCAGCTGGATGAAAATCAATGTGCCAGTGAACTTAACTTTGTGTATCCATTAATTTTGGTTTGAACAGATGAGTACAACTGCCACAGTGACTTGCTTAGTGTGTTCTTCCCATCTGTCATTATCTAGATAACCTCAATTAACACTCTGATTAATCCTCAAATTCTTCTTCAGTGGTTCCTTTCTGGACTGCACAATGTGAAGGAAAATGTTCCCAGCATGTCTGAGCAGAGAACACACACTAATCAATACCCAGATAAATAGAGCCTGAAGAAAAGGAGCCTTCTTTTCCTCATGTTTCCTGCCCTCCCTAGGTGCTAAATAAAACTCTGCTTAGATTATTTTTTCCTTAATCTGTTCTACACTTTGCTATGATTTGAACTTAAAGCTAATCGTTGCCTTGAATTTTACTGTTAGCTGAGAATTACAGAGCACATTTCCATTATAATTTCCAAAGGAACAGCAGCCATGGTATAAAATGGCTTTAGTTTTACAGATTGATAAAGAGAGTTAAAGGAACTGTGCAGGACTGTTTGTGAGGGAGCCTCAGCCCTCATTTTGAATCTATGGGTGTTCCCAAAGTTAAAATCTAATTTAGGTACTATGTTTCATGGCTGTAGCTGTTGTATCTGTTGAGTATTGATTGGGGGACAGTTTTTCGCTTCAAAAGTCAATGACATGAAATAAATATAATTCAATATTTCAGTTCCAATATTTTCACCACCTCTGTAGGAACAGGTATGTATTTATTTATTTATTTACTTGCTTATTTATTTTAAGCCATGCTTTTTAAAGGTGAAAAACATCCAAAAGGTGTGAAGAGTACAACAAAAATGTCTTTTATTTTCCATCCCCCCTTAGCAAGAACTAGTTGTGGAAGCTGTTTCTCTGCACTAAGCAGGATTAAGTAAAAAAGGTTTTAGTAAGAAACTTATTAAGAAACTAAATGTGTGTGTTGAGTGAGTAATATTTAAAAGAAAGCTGCTGGAAAAATTACCTAGACACCATTTTTATAGATTCAAGAAATTAATGCATGGGCGAACTATTATAGGAAACTACCAAGTAAGCCATTTTAAACTGCAAAAATAATCCATTATACATTTCCAAAGTTTTTATTTACGTAATAACGATCAAGGGCTTTACTTTATAACCAAACAAAAGCTCTAGACTGCTTAAAAGAAACATTTGCTGTGCTGCCATGCCTTTAGGAGGATGCAGCAGTGACACAGTGTTAGCAGTGCTGAAATTGCTGTATAAATAGAGTTGGAATTTGCAATGATTTTTGTAGGTTTTATGATGTCATTTCATTTGCATTTTCATTTATTTCCTGATACTGATGGTGGATCTTCTTTGAAATACATCATGAGCTCCATAGTAAACATAAATTCCTAAGATCTTGGTGAATGTTGCAGTGTGTCTCTTGTATAGAAACAATTCTCCAGTTCTCCCTGGTGGACCTAGTTTAGTTTATAGGTTTATGTTCTTATGCATGCTTGACATTTTAAAACAAATTGCAATATATAATCTTCTTAAGCAAACTGGTTATACCCAAGTGGTAGCTCTAAGTGTCTTTAACCTTTGTTTTCCACAAAAGCAAGTATTAATCCTTATTACTAAGAAAGCAACTCTAACCATTGGTTGTGCCTGTCTTTGGTGGTATTTGTGTCAGTAGTTTCTTCCCCGTGTTTATTCCTATGACTCCTTACAGGCCCAGATTTCCAAAGCCCCTCCTCAGTTTCTAATGCAGAAAGGCTGTCAGCTGTCCCTGCCTCCTGACCCCACAGCCTGGGGATGCTCCAGGTGCTTCCCGTGCCTGTGGCCGTGCCCTGGGCTCCCTGCAGCACCAGCCTGCCCAAAGCACAGGCTGAAAGCACAGGCTGAAATCTTCTGTGTCAGCTGCACATCCCTCTGCTCTTGCCAGTTCAGCTGTGGCTGATGGCACACACCTTTTATAGCACTGTAATGCTAGAAATAGTTCCTTATTTCTAAAGCAATTCAATGATTAATCTGCTGTTAGCACTAGTACAAGTATATCTGGCCTTAAGCACAAACTAGGCATCGTTGCTGTCTCAGTTAAAATGAAATAAGAGTTTGGGAAGTGTTACTTTATCCCTAGGAACAGAGAAACACGTCTGCAGCTACTTTACAGAAGTGGTCTTTAAATTTAGCGCACTCTGAGCATCTCAGGGCCCTGCTGCTGAGGAGCATGTGATTTAACTAGGACATGGGATCCAGGACCAGCAGGGAGAGGTGGTGCGTCACTGATACCACAGCTCAAGGGCTGGGACATATTTTTGCCTTCTGGATTACTGACACTGAATTCAGGCTGTGTCTAACTTCCCTTGGTTTCCTTTCCTATAGATTTTCTATAACACATCAGTTGAGAATATTTGTTTGTCTCAGTCTTGTGCACTGGAAATACTTTTCAATAAGCACACCCCTGTTTCCATAGAGCCACAGTTATTCAATTATCTTAACGCTGACCTAGCAATATGGAAAGAAAACCTGTTAAATTTGGTAAGTTCACCACATCTCCGAGGAATACCAGGGGTTTGAGTTTTTTATTTTTCTTACTTCCCTACTACATGTCAGTAATATCACAATTTAATCTCTTTCTTTTAGCACTTGTCAGCCCCACTGATCATTTTTCAGATTATCTAATTGTATATGCAAAACATCCCACTTATTACAAGGCTTAATTTCATTATATCCACATGCAGGTCCATCATGACTACCACCATTATAACACTTTAATTTGAATTTTTAATAAGGGCTTTGATCCTGAAAATAATTACAAGCGTTCAGTTATAATTGTGTGTTATCGATGTATATTATGTATGTATCTCATTATGCAGAGAGCTTCCTCATGTGCAAGTTCCTGATGTACAAGGACCTGCAGAATTAAATACGTATTTTATCAACTTTTAGGAAAACTATTATTACTGTACACACAAGAACTGTTTTCAAGGGTACCCAAATTTCTTTCCAGCTGTGATTTGAACACTTAAAAGCCTTATTCATAGAAGGGGGAATAAGTGTGTGTAAATTATTTTGGAGTTACAGCATTAATAATCCCTTTCAACATAACGTTTGTAAAACTGAGTCACTGACTGCTGGTGCACATCTCTGCAGACACATTTTCCTTTCCTCATCACTGATGTGCAGCCTCTACTCACAGAACATAGAATTTAGAATTAGAACTTAAGTGTGTGCAAAGCAAGATGTAGCAGCTGAGGAATACAGAACCGAAGATAAACCTTCAGGAAATTTTATTCAATAATAATGTGTTTTTCCTGAGTGCAAATTAAAGCAGGTTCCTTGCAGTGACCTCAGGACTGGCCCAGCTGGTCAGAGCATGATGCCAGTGACACCAAGGTTGTGGGTTCATCCCTGTGAGGGCCATTCACCTGAGAGTTGGACTTGGTGATCCTGCTGGGTCCCTTCCACCTCAGACAATCCTGTGAAATGTATTAGCACACCTGTGCCTCTCTGGAAACAGGAAGAACAATTACTTTAGTAGAACTTTCATGACTAGTTGTTTTTGTTTATTTTTTCCTGTCTTTTTCAATGTTTTTTTTTCAATTTTGAAAATGAAAGAAGGTTGAGAGGATTCTTTGCCAAGAATCCAAACTTTGCACTGAAAGCACACATTGGGGCAGTTTCCATGAAACATATTTATATTGTTTTATCTCAGCTGTCAAACACCAGAAGCTGTTTCTAGTTCAGCTCAGCAGTTTGTTCCTGGGGATCCTTTCTCCTCAGGCCACCTTTCAAGTTGGGCATTATTTTCCATGGACCACAATTTTCTTCTCCCCCATATCCTGCCTTGGAAGATGAGCAGAATAAATGTAGCACACTTCCTGACATCCTGATTCCTCTCTTTTATCCCTCTTGGGAATGAGGAAAGAACTGGTGATGTCACAGGTGTTAGGATTGAGTGAAGTTTTTAGTTGGTATTTTATGAAAAACAGCTTCCTTAGCTTACACAGACCCTCATTTTGCTGTTCCACTGTTACTTTAAGTCACTGATCACTGAACTAAAAGTCATTATGATGGTTTTGTTTGATAAGCAAAAACACAGTGTAGTCAGTGTCACAGAGTAAACATGGCATACTTCTCAGTTTAATATCTAAATGTACGTATGGGACTTAGAAAGCCGTTAGGAGAGAATGGAGTGGGAGGAAATGCTGAAACAAGAATACCAATGATAATTGGAGCTGTGCAAGTCTGATTCATTAGATGCCAAAGAATACAACTCATTCATCGTGAAAGAGAACTACTTTGGATTAAAAAAATATGATTTAAAAGGGAAGTTAATCAACAAGGGAGTAATGAGGATGAACATAAATAGATTAAAATGCAAAAGCTGAGAGCGCTGCGTGTTAGGCAGTGGACAAGTGCTAGATTATATCAGAGTGTAACTAAAAAGGAACAAATATGAATTGCTGAAGTTTTTGTTACAAACTGTTTGGCAGCGATGAAATTCTAAAAATGGCATAGGTCTAATCATAGCTAAATTTGGCAGGGAACACTGGAAGGAAGGCTAAGAATTGTAATTTTCTTATAAATTGAGAAGAGAACCTGTATGTACTACAGAAAAAAAGAAAATTTTCTGATTTTGACAAATAAGTAACTAATGCGTTGAATAATGTGGTATAAGGAGCTTTCTGAATCAGTAGTGTGGATTTTTAATCAAGTAAGGTATTGTACATGAGTTCAAAAGTTTTCTGCATGACTGCTAGAATTAAAATCCCATAAATGTGGTGACTAGGCTAAGGACAGGTGAGGTAAAGTGATGGCTGTTCTGGATGAAATCATGGTAAAGCTGATGTGGGAAACAGCTGTTAACTCGCAGTAATCTGCTGTTGTAGTGGACAGGAGGTCCTGTCTGATCTGTAATATTCTGAGGGAATCTCCAGTCCAGCTCATTTAGGGCTTTGCCTTTGAATTATTCACTTAATTTCATCACACAGCATTGCAGAAGAAGGGAGAGGCTTTACAGTGAGCACACGGTGTCCACAGTCAGTGTATGTATGTATCATGTAAAATCATGTTTAATAGACCAGAAAATAAAAACCAGAACAATTGATTTCCAGAAGTGTGGGGGGAACAGTCTCAGCATGGTGTTTGCTCTGGTGGATGAGAGAAAGTGCAGGTTCCTGTATCTAATGAGAGGATTAGAGATGTGCAGATGAATGTTCTATTTGTGTGCTTGCATTCTTCTCACGTACAGATATCCTCCAGGTCTGAATCTTGACTCTTTGCACATTTTCAGTCCTGATCCCACACAGACCTAGTCAGCTAATGAGGTTTAAGATCATTGCCCGAGGTGGAAAGACTATAGCACATCAGAATTCACAGTAATCTTGTTTTACACTCGAGTGGAAGCAGCAGTGAAGGAGTTGCCAAATGTGCTGTGCTTTGCAATTAATATTTTAAATGTGTACTGAAGGTGCACATGTCTCTTACTGTTCTTCACTATCACTTTATGATGTATCAAAAAAAGGTTTGGTTTTTTTTCAGACATAATTAAAAATCTGTTATTCTGCATGTTGCAATTCGCTATTTTGCATGTAAATGTAACAGCTAAAGATTGTTAGCTGTGCTTGAATTTAACTTGAATTTTCAAATGAGAGCCCTGCTCAATGTTTTTATGCTATTTTTTCCTTGTCTTGAGGCGCTGCATATGACAAATTATATTGAAAGAATATAAAGGATAACATCTAGAGTAAATGCTGTACTGATAGCTGGTACAGTTAGATAAATTTTGCTGGAACTTTCAATAATTGTATTAAATAATGTCCATTAGGGAGGAATTGGCTCTTCACTTACACTCTATTGTAGGTACTTTTGCTAGTTTTCATCATTGGAACATGCATCTCACTAGTGATGTTGCTGACTGTATTAAATTTTGATTTTTGTCAGTGAATGACATGAACCAAATCAAATCCACGCCCTTTACAGTGAAAGGAAATCTGTATGTGCAATATCCCTCCATCCATCCCTTGGTTCTTTATTATCTCTCAAAGAGGTTAAAGAAGTGTTGTGTCACGCCCTGCTCTGAGCTGAACTTTGTTTCCTTGTGTAGATAATTTTAAGGGTGATGAATTGGTACCTGCAGCAGGAGCGTGGTGCTTCACTGGCAGTGTCATCCGTGTGCAGTGAGATGTCAGCTCCCTTCAGCTCAGGCAGGAGCACAGGACAGGAGCAGCTTCTCTATTGAACAGAGCTCCCTGCAAACCCCTGCTGCAGCCAAGAGCTCTCTGCTCCTCCTGGCACTGTCACAGGGCAGCTGAAATGTAAGGACCTGTGGTTCTAAATTGCATTATGTGTGCCCAACACAGGGTGACATAAATCAGAAATAATTTAAACAGCACTGCAGTCGGTGCAGAAGGTTCGAGAGGAAATACAGACAGCTGAAATTCCTCATTGTGTGACTTAATGGCAGTGTTGGGTGTCATCTGGAGTTGCCACTCGCCACGGTGGTTGAGTTTTACAGCCCTTGTGCGTTGGTGTTAATGCTGAGCTTGCCAAGTTGGAATGAACAATGGAGATGTTTTAGCTAACCAGAATGATTCATTTATTAGATAGCACCTGAAAATTACAAGTCTCAGGGGAAGTGTTAAAGAATAATTAATAATGTTCATGTAATTAACAGAAAATGCTCCAAAGGCGGTCACTTTCTGGTTGCTGAGGCGAGTCAAGGGGGGGTGTTGCTGTCGAACACTGCAGCTGGGAGGGGTTCCTAGTAGATCACTGATTTAAACTTGGTTTCTGAGTGATCTTTCAGATAGGATTCACCCACTGGAGCTTGTGCTTCAAGGAGCAGTGCTGGGGCTCAGGGTGCAGCCCCTGTCCTGCTGTGTCCAGAGCAGTTCAGTGGGAACTTCTCCTGTTTCAGCCTCTCTAACTGGAGTGGGTGGTGCTGGACAAGAGCACTGACCTGGGGACACACACTGATGATGACTTTGTCCCCATGCTTTTAGTTTGGCTTTTCCCCATTCTGAACTCTTGGAGCTGGGTTCCCAGCATAGTAGGATGCTTGGCATGGGAATTGTTTAAGATATTTCTTTATTACATCATTAATTTCTCTGAAAACTCAACCTAAGAACAGTTTTCAAATAAAATTCACAGTGAAGTCACTGCCAAGTGCTGTGTTTGTTACCTGGATCTGGAAGTCAGGAAGTGCTGGGAACAATGAAAAAAACCCAGGTTTGCTACTGGGAATTTCTTTAAACTGAGCAAGGAAGGTCAGCAAGCTCTAATGGGGTTCTTGTCTTCTGTCTGGAGAAAAAAAAGCAGTGTAAAAAACTTCAGTTATTCAGTGATTTTAGGCTAGCCAGAGAAATTCTTGTATAAAAACTGGCAAAATTCTTGTCAAAACATCGGTGGAGTTACTCCATAATAATATTGCAGACTTTTGTATCTAATAATTTAAGGTCCAGCTTCTGAAATTGGGTAATAATTTAGTGAAACCAAAAACACTGTATTTCAGTGGGAATCTCTAAATGAGTAATAACTTTGAAGCCCAAAACAACTTAAAATCATAGCAATAAAAAGTTCTGATGTTTGAGTATTTGCTATTGTAAGAGCTCCCTGGAGTTCGTTTTTCCGTGTGGTTGTGCTTTCTTACCATTGGTAGCCAGCATTAATAAAAAAAGAAAAAAAAATAAAAGGGCAACAGCACTTCAAATTTAGTTTATAACATTTTATATTACCAACATCTGGGATGATTTTAGCACCATTTATTGAAGTTTTTTGGAAAGAACACTGTGCACAGTTGGGTTACAGCATAATTTCTGTGGGTGTAAATGAACCTGTAGTTCTCTTGCTCAAGGAATGACTTGGGCATTGCTGCAGCCGTGCTCTGCCCATGTGAGTTGTTGCTGTGTCTGTCACAGAGATGCAAACAGGAATAGGAAATGCTGCAGGGAGCTCTGGAGAGGTGACAGTTGTCAATTCATGCCCAGGATAAGCACCTCATTTTTCACTCAGTGACAAAATCTGTAATAATAACTGTTCAAGACAATCATTGCACAGTCAGTGTTCTGAAACAACCAAGCTTGGGGCTTTTTTGTTAAAGAGCTAATACAAAGCTCATTTTTCATAGAGACCCATTTAAAGTATAAAGAACTTTGCTGTGCAGAATTTATATAAAAGTAGTATTTTTTTCCTTATAACATTTAATTCTCTGAATATTATAACAGAATTATCAGCAAATGTAACTAAAGTTAGAATGTACAATTTGCATTTCCTTTGTTATTGAACTTACTCTAATTTTATCTGTTGAAGAAAAATGCAGGTAATTAATAATGAAGGTAATTAATACAAAGTTGGCTCACTGGCCATTATAATAAAGTTGGTATCAACCATATCCAAGGTCATTACTGTACAAGTGTGGTGAGTATTATGGTTATTTTCTGAAACAGAAAACATCTTCAAGATGTTTGAGGAAAACATTCTTTTTTAATTTTTAATTTTTTTTTGGCATCTAGTAGCATGTATATTTATTTTGAGTCTGCCTTAGCAGTAATCTCATCTCTGTGAGTGATTGCAAGTGTAGAAGTACACAGCTTGCTGAAGTAATTAACAGTGTGAAGTGGTTTGTAATTTCAAATAAGTATAATATTTATTTTCAATTACTTCTTTAACACATCATACATTTCTGGTGAGTTTTAATGAATCTGGGATACCAGATTTTGAACAACAGAGGGAAAAAACTATTTTCACTGGCATTCATTGTGTGGTGTGTTTCATTTTGACCTGGAACTTTAATAAAGAAAGGATGGATGGAGGGATGGATGGATGGATGGATAGATAGGTAGACAGATAGATAAAAGACAAGAAAAATAATTGCATTCAATTAATATTTTAACTAGGAGAGAAGAACAATAATATCATCTTTTCAATAGGTATTTATTTGCCTGTACTTATCCCCCAATCCTCGAAACAAAACCCTTGATAATGCAGTTCTGTTTCTTTATAATTCCTGTGTTGTCATGCAGAGTTGTTCTAAATTCTGGACTGTTTTCTGAACTTGAGAGTGTAAAACTGAAAGGGGAGGGTTCTTTCCATCTAAGCTGATCTCCTTTGCTCAGAAGTCCATACGTAGCAGAGTTCAGCCAAGTACGTCCCTATGCATCCAATGCAATTCGTGTTTTATCTTGCTGCAACATGATTTCGGGTGCTTCAACATGAATTCAGGTGCTTCAACATGAATTTGGGTGCTTCTCTGTCAAAGGGGGACAGGGTTCAACCAGTTCACTCAACTGTCCTTGTTGTTCCATGACCCTTTTAAAAAGAGAAAATTTTCTTCAGTCCCATGTCCTCTGTCTGGGTTGGCACCATCTCCCCCTTGCCAGAAATATTTCTATTTAAACCACCGAGCCACGTTCTAGTATTTTACAATAAAATACATATGAATTCACCACTCTCACATTCACCATAGGTGAGTTATTTTTGTTTTGTCTGAAGCCTACTTTCTTTTATTCCCTAATACATTATTATTTCATAAACTTACAGGGTTGTTACTTAATTTTGTTAATAGACTTCTGTCATCAGCCAGAAATACGACGTGGAAGTCTTTGTGCAAAAAGCCTCTTATTCAGTGTTCACCATTCATCTTGCATTAATTTTTCATGTATATGAAATGTATCGATGTGATTTCATCCTTAATGTGTGTGCTTGCATCTTGTTCCTTGCTGAGACCTTTTTTGTTGTTTCAAACAGCACTTTAAAAAATTACAAAGATAATTTTAAAATGTTGTGGCATTTCAGGTAACTGTGTAAGTCAGAGGGAATAAAACAGTTTGAAACTGCTGTTAAGATTATAAAGGAGTCTTTGGAAAGCAGGATTCTAATTGTTTCCTAAACATTTAAAATATATATAAAACATTACTTAGTTTTTAAAATTATGTTTTGTCTAAGATACCAAGCCACGAAAAATCTTCTCATACAAAAGTTAGCTGTGCAGATCTGAAATATCAAAGCAAGCTTTGCAATAAAGATTTGCTTCTTTCCTCCAGTAGGTGAAATGCAAATAGGTGGACAGATATCACTGTAAACTAATAGAAAGGAATAATTATCAACAAGACAGCATTTGCAACAGAGGACACTGGAGGACACAGACTAAACCACCCTGCCCAGCAATTTCCATTCTTTTTTTCAGTTCAGAAAGAAAAGAGATGTTGAGGAGGTCTCGTGTTGCTCCTTTGTGCCCTGTGGAGAGCTCTGTGTTTGCTGCTGGCCCTGCAGCATGTAGCCTCAGCAGTAATATTAACATACTTACTGTGTGATTAGGAGTTTGCTGACCTTAGGGTGTGATGTGTGTGTGTTTGTTTGTTGAAAGCTTAGACCATAAACATATGGACTTGTAATCTATTTGTTATAAAATTACAGACTTTTCTGTCAAAGAGAATAAAAAGGGAATTAGGAGCCCTAGAATATTAACCCAGACTCTATCAATGACTTCAATTCAGGGAACCTTTATCAAAGATCTCCTCATTTTGTGGCAGGGCAGAGGGCAGAGCTGAGATGACTGCTGGGAGAGACAAGGTCCAGCCACTGCATCCCAGCAGGGCCAGGTGGGAATTCCATGGGCAGTGTCTCCTGCCATGAAGGGAGTGGGTGGCAGTCCTTACCTGCCATCAGCAGGGCCATCCTGGCAGTGTGACCCCACTGCCAAGGGCCAGCCTGGCACATGAGGGGACAGACTGCTCCCTCTGCCATGCTGGACACCTTCCCACTGCAGCCCAGCCCAGGAGCATCCCCTGGCTTTCTCCTTGAGACCTTGAGACAACCGAGAGAAATTGCAAATTTAAAATTTCATTTCAGCCCTGCACCGAGCAAGGGGCATTAGCAATTAATTGTGTGTCTACTTCATAAAGTGGAAGAGTTTAAACTTTTGGGAGACTTGCTGAACATCTGGCAAAGTTCTCCCCTGAAGCTATTTCACCTCATAATAGGGCTGCTCTCAGAATGATTGCTGTTGCTTGGGTGTGTGCATAATGGTTTCTCAAAATGCATAATAAGGTAAAGCTCTCTACTATACTGGAGAGGTAAAATGAATCCATAAAGTTGAGTCTTATAAATATGCACTATTTTGACTGGCTAGATATTTCACCTGTTTCCTGCAGGTTGTAAACAGGAGAGAATAGGAATTGCCAACAAATCAAATTACAGAACATTGAAAGTGTCAGAGTGGTAGTGTTCATTATGCTCATTCACAGACTATATGAGTCATTAAAATTCTGATATTGCCTCAGAAAGATAGAGTTTGTAATGAGACTAAAAAACCCCTTTACGTGCATTTCTCTTTCTGGCAATGATTGTTGGGAAAATTAAGGATAATACCGAAATGATTACCTGTGTCTCTTGCAGTCTTAAGTTTTCAACCCTAAATGCCTTGCCTGACTGAAGTGCTAGGAACAGCACACTGAGGAAGTGCAATAAGAAAGTCCTAATTTATTTTGAATTACAAGTAGAAGGCTTTCACATTTTCTTATTAACTTTCTCATGGCTTCAAGATTTTTTTTTCTTTTTTAAAAAATAATACTTTGAAAGCTCTGAAATGTTTTCCATGTAGAATAGACTTTTTTTTAAATTTGAGACTATGCAAGCATAGGTTTTGCTCTTATTTATTCCAAACACACTGAAGCTACTGTATCCAAAGTCATACAGTCAGATGGATTTAATCTGGTCCTTTTTTTATTTACAAGTCAGAAGGGCCAACAACACAAGCAGTTAACTCAGAGTGAAGCCTTGCCCAGCCATGTGTCAGTGCTGCTCTGAGTGCAGGCTCTCTCCTGGCTTCCTTTGCATGGCAGAAAGGAAGGCTCTTCCCAGTGCTGCCACTGGAGCTGCTCTCCCCCTGCCTCTCTGGAGGGCAGGAGTTTGTACAGAGCACATGAAGTGGCTGCTGCTGCCCTGTCTGTGCTGTCCCTGAGCTGTTCCATGTTTCACACACCTTATGCAACTCAGCAGCATCAGCTGGGCTGGGCAAGAGGTGAATCAGAACCAGAAGTTTGTGCAACTGCTGAGCCTACAATGCTCAACTCTTAAGCACTTCTCAGGGGTCTGTTCACCAGCACCTGCTTGATCCTGGTGCATTGTTTTAGCTTTCATATAATCCAGATTCGGTACTGTATTGGTATGTAACTGAATTTCATATCAAGTGTTAGAAAGTTCTCCTCACTGTTTAGTTAGACAAAACACTCCTTTCTCAGCCTGAGAACCAAGGACACTGTTACAGCTTCAGGCCCCAAAAGTATAAACAGCAGTGAACTGAGAAGAGCAGACTGGGAGGATGGCACTTCATAACCTGAGGCTGTAATTGGCCAATTAACCCCAACATGTAAATAGACCAAAACTTATAAAAGCTCATAAAGTCATGTAGTGGGTATTCAGAGGGCCAGGAGAGACACTTAGAAATACTAAAGGAATGGTGGTCACTCTGCATGAGTCCTGCCTCTGCAGTGAACACCTACGAGTAGTAAAAATCACCTCTCCACAGAAAGTCAGTGCTACAGGTAGTGAAATGCAAACTAATTGCCACCACAATTTTGTGATTAATTTTAACTAAGTTAAATTTAGAACAGAAATCAATTCCATTTAAAGAAAAATGCAATGCAAGATGTTTTTTCTTATTTAGTAGGTTTCCAGTCAAGATAGTTTGGTGGATCAAATATCCGACTCTAATACGGTTTTTATTGAGAATTGCAGGAAATGTTTGTATCCAGCTTTCTCAAATAGCCTTTTATTCGAGCAAATCAAAGCATAAACATTAGAGATAATCTCTGGGCATTTTTAAAGTGAGAGAATAAAATGTGACTGCTTACACTAAATTGTGTTTGTAGATTGGATGAACACAGCTCTTAAAATGGAATATATTCACTAGAGGTAAAGGCATGTTTGTGTTTACTGATCTGAAGTTAACTGACCTATCACAGAGGTTACATTTCAGTGATCTTCAGCAATTTTGTAAAAGGAAGACTTTTTTAATGCTAAGGTGTTCGAGGACTCAGGTTATTACTGTACTGTGTCAAAAAAATGCAGGTTTGTTTTTAAAACGTGCTTGTGTAGATGAATACGAAAGAAAAAAAACAGTTTTGTACAGTGCATTCCCAAATATTATAGGATACAATCAGTCTAAATCCGGTGTGACTTCAAAGCAGTTACATTCAATCACTGTCAGGCTTGCTGTTCACTCTCTCTGCGTGTCAGATTTCTACAGTTTAGTCAGAATAAATATGCTGTGTAGTGTGACCTTCACGATCCAAGGCTCCAGAAGAAATTGGACTGTGCAGGCACAGTGGGGATAGCAGCAGAGACATGGGAATGGTTTGGCTCCCTGGCCAGTGACCGTGACCACTGCCAGACACTGAGGGCCATGAGCCACCTCTGCTGTAGCAGGGAGATTTAGAAGCCACCACAGGTAATGGCAGCTTTATATTTTAATGAAAGGTAGAATTATGACTTACTTCCACAATTCCTAGAGGAGGGAACTCAGATATTAGTCTGGAGAAGCTACATTTCAAAAAACAAACATTTTTCTTTGGACCTTAATGATTTATATTACAGAAAAACAGATTTAGATGTGGAAAAACTTCTTCTACTGCATGTCTGTTGTGACAGAGTTCCTGTAAACATGTGACTGTTCAGACAGTCATGAGAGCATAATGCAACATGAGAAGTTCAGGGTGAGACTGCATCCAGCTCTGGGGAAGGGGGACAAAGAAGGAAAAGTTGATATGATTTAAAATTATTTATTTTTTTATTTTTCAAAGGTATATTCAGGCCTTCTAGAGTAATGTACATCATATTGTTAACTGGAGTCTTTCCATATACAAACAGCCCATTTCAGAGTTAGTTTCAGAGGTGAGAGAGAATCCTTTTGCTTATTCTCCCTTTGTCATCCTAGAATCCTTGAGTTTGTATGTCCACCCGGCTTTAATTCCAAATTCTGAAACGGGGTGTTTGAGCTTTTTTGTTTTGTCTTGTTACTTTCAAATTTAAGGGAAAAGGTTTTAGATTACAAAACTTTCTTTTTGTTTGTTTGCTTGCTTATTTGTATGCCTTCCAAGGGAACTTATGTTTACAAAAGTCCTTTATGCTTTTGGAATGCACACACATGAAGGCAGTGGTTGCTGTTTCTTTACAAAAGACAAGTGATCAGCTGGAGTCAGAGAAGGAAATAAGTACAACCCTGCCTTGTCTCCTCTCACATTATTTTTTTTGATCTCTGTGAATCAGTTTATAATAAATGCAAAAATAAGCTAGATTGCATTCACAGATTTGCAGGAAACTGACATTGATGGCATTTTATTGTTCAGTTTTTATTATTTCACTTCTAATTTTGGTGAAGATCATACAAAATCTGTGCTCCAGATAGCTTTTGCTCGTCACAGAGGTATCTCTTTTCTGAACAGCCACATTTGGCCATAATGGCTGACATATGGCAAACACATAACTCATCCCTTCCTAGAGACAGCCCTTGCAGTGCTGCTGCAGTCAGTGTCAGCTGAAATTCCCAGCCACAGATGTGTGAATTGTGCCAGCCCACGGGGAGCCTTGATGCAAATTTGAGATAGCACACCTTAGGTCAGATCTCTCTTTCTTCACGTCACTTTGGAAATGATTTTTGAGTTCATAATTTCTTCTAAATGTGCTCCAGTAGGAAGTTGTCTGGCTGCCTTTTTTTCTCTTAAGGTAAAGGTGTGGATAAATCTCAGTGACCCTTTAAGATTTTTTGCATCAATAAGTCTGTTTATGAGGGAGTTATATTTACACACAAAGATTTGTAATGGATAGCATTACACTAGCACTGGGTTTTTCCTCATCACCTACAAAAGAAAAGAATTTGTGCAGCCTTCCCTTTTAGGCTTAGCCAACCAAAATTTGTTGTGGTGAACTTGACTGCTCTGAAGTCTGTGTGTGTTTGTCTCTGTTTGAACGAAGGATTAAGGGAAAAGGAAAATCCTTGAAATGGATTTCAAAAATGGAAAACATTCTATTTAGCAAATCATCAAACTCTTCCCCGGTAAAAACCAGACACTTTGGGTAGTTTCTGTCAGTGCTCTTTGGATGAAGGTGTTTTTCAGGGATGAGTTCTAGGGGCATAAAGCAGCATTTGCCTTTTGGACAACAGTTTTTATTAACAGTCTATCCAGCTGTCAGTACATATTCAGAGATGTCTCCTCTGCTTATGCACGAAGAGAAAAAGACCAGAATTCATTCTAACTTCAACTACTTAAGTCCTCAGAGTACCATAACTAATAAAAGTACAAGAAAGAGTCACAACTAAAGAAAAAAAATTCCCTGGCCTTTGCTGTCAAACTTTTGTTTGTTAGTTTTTTATTCCTGGAAGTCAAACATATGTGTACTTTCAAAAATGTTTAATTTCTTTTGTCAATCTTAATCTGTTAGATCTATTATTAGTATGATCTGTAAAATGCCAATTTTTCTGACATATGCCTTCATTTTCATCAGTCAGAATGACTGTATTTTGTCACTGTGTGCTTCCTTTTAGATTAATGTTTGAGTACAGGATGCAGAGCATGAGCCCTAGAGACTAAATTTTTGTTCACACTCTTCCCCCGTCCTCTGGGGACCATTCTGCCCTTTCTGCTCTCCTGTTTCTGTCCCATTTTATGGTGACAAAATGTAACCCTTGAAAACTAATTAAGAGCTCTATGCTATTTTATTGCCTGAAGCTTTTTGTACTTTTACAATACAAGTATGTGAATTTTGGGTTCTTGTTACATAACTTAAAAAGAAATCTCTCTTTACTGTATTTTATCATAGGATTGGGAAGAAGCAGTCCCATGGAATACATTTAGGTGTCATTGTAAGGCAACCCTTAATGCAAGGCAAGCACTTTTCCCAGGCTTGGTCTCACTCACTTAACATCTATTTTATTTTCTGCTCAGGGAAAGACTTGTGTTCCAAACTGCCATGTTAGTGAAAGCTGGAGATGGAAGAAAACAGATTACTCATAGCTGGTGCAAGGCCACATGATGGGTGACTTTATTTTTAGAGTAGGCTAGCGCAGTCTAATCCTGGGATGCTGCTTGGAAGAAGGAGGCTTTGCATGAAGCAGTTACTATGTAGGTTACATCCCTACATTATTAATGGTGTAACTGGAATGGAAACCTCACAAGTTTAGTACTTATAAAACCCTCTGTGTGGAGGTGCCTTGCCACCCAAAGGAGCTGCTCTGTTGTTGGTTTCCATGCACAGTTGAGTTTCAGGCTGTGGTCCCATCCAAGCAGAAGAGTCTGTGCGGTCTGATATTAAATGTCCTGAGGGAGGGTCATGGTGAGAACCACTCACAAGGACTGGGCTCTCAGGAAAAAACTTCAGTAACAAACTTTCCCTTGAAAATCCTTGCTATGGATAGGTGTTAAATCATCATTATTTGTCCACTATATCAGCTACTTCTAGCAGCTACTTCATTTCCTTACAGTTTACCTCAGTATTTCTCAAATAAGCAAACTGATGGTCAGCAGCTTCTCGGTTATTTGTTATGTATCACCATTTTCAGCCATTTATCTTCCCTTGTATTTTTTTATAATACAGGGATGGATCATGAGGAATAACTTCAAAAAGGATCTGAGGTGATAGTGTGTTACTGACCTTGAGAAACTGTTAAGCACATTAAGTATATGTATTGAAAATTAAAAAGTCAGACAAAATGTTTTAGGTCATGTGAAAGAATGTAAAGTAGTTTATGATAATGCTATAGAAATGTGTTCTCAAGAGCTGATTGGAAAATGGGAATTTCTGTTGAAATAAGAATACATTACTTTGAAATTAGTATTTTTTCAGATTTTGATAATTGAAAGAAAGTGAGCCACCTTTATTTTGTTGAATGGAACATTTGGCTGTATTATGTCTATGCTTAAGCAGTACAGCTTTATAGACTAAATCTTATAGGTTATACTGCTATTAAAAAGCACAAGAAAGAACTGAAAAACCCTTATTTTTCATGGGAACAGAATTTTTATTTTCAGTTCAACATGATGCTGGAGAGCCTGAAGAGAAAACATTTCTCCAAAGCTCATGGGTTTTCATCAGTTTTCTCTTAATACTTTCTGTGCTGTCAAATGAAATTCACAAAAACTTAGTCCACTTCTCTAAATTATTCCATTATTAGGCTGATTCAAAGCTGAAATCATATCTAAATGTATGTGTTTGTGATGGAATCTCTTTCCACCTATATTAGCCAATCCCATCTACTATAGGAATAGGAATGTGAATTTCCTGTGTTTCATTAAAAGTTTTAAAGATGCACAGTAACTTAACAGTTAAGGAAGTTGGAAACAGATGAAAACGATTCTTAAAATGTATGGGGTTTTTTGGTTAAAAAAGCACTTTTGAGTTTTTCCCCTGTCAACTAGAAGATACCTCCTGTGCTTTTGTGGTCTGTGAGGTCAGTGCATGCAGTTCCCTAGCTGGAAATGCTGTCAGCCAGTGTGAGAACACACAAGGCAGAACCACCTGGAGTCTCCAGCAGGAGCACCCAGAGGGGATGGCAGAGCTTTCCTGGAGTGCAGGGAGGTGCAGGGAGGAGGGAAGGGCTGCTGGGGCTCCTCTCTCTTTGAGCTGGGGATCACTCCCTGAAAAGTCACGTCCCACTGAGCTGGAAGTCGCTGTGTTTTTCTCTCAGATTGCTGGATGTTCACAGAAATGATACACATCATGTTCTGCACTAAATAAGGAAATGTGTTGATTTTTTTTTCCCCAGATTTTATGCTTTTGGACTACTAAATAGCTGTTGCAACGTTCCATGGATTTTTTTGAATGGCTTATAAATTTACTGACTTACGGGCTTAGAAGTAATTTTTGCATAATTCTCTATCAGACACAGTCCCAGCAATGTATGCTCAGTTATTAAGTGACTGTGAATAAATTTAAAGGCTTACACGTGCTCCTTCTTTTCCTTGTTCCCTTTTCTGTAAATCTTTAGTATCTTAAATGACATCTCTTTGCTTTCTTTTTTTGTTTTTTGTTTTTACTCTTGCATCCTCAACTGATACTAGCTTGCTATGTGGTTTTTCAAAAGAAATTTCTCCTTGATGCATTGGCTCTATGTGCCAAGAAAAATCTATCTGAATGAAAAATAATTAAAATAGCATAGTGAGTTAGCCTGTTAGGCTGCAAAAATTGGCTTTCATTTCCTAAAGCATTTTGAGTGACAGTAAGTGTTTCACTTGAATTTCAGGGCTCTGATGAGTCACCTTTTATGTAGGCATTATGAAGGCACTGTTGATGCCTCACTATGACAGTCTTAATATAGCTGTAATTATGCTGAAGCTACTCAATAAATGAAATCATTGTATTAATCTGTATGTTTTCTTTGCAGGCTCCCACAGAAACATTCAACTGTGTTCTTTCTCACCTTCACTTTATTCTTACACCCCACTTTTCTAGGGAGAGGAGAATGGAAATATCAGATGGAGTCAATTCAGAAATCCTGATTCATAGTCAGTAGCCGCTCCTCTCCTTCATGCTTTTCATTTTCCTTAAAAGAATTTCAGTAATTCAGGTCCAGCAGCCACTGTATGGCCACTGAACTCATAGCTGCACCTGTCTGTCAGAGATAACAGGTCAGCTGCAGCAGCACTGCTAACTTCAGTAACAAATTCTCCTGCAGGTCTGTCTGTGGAACAATTACATTGCCTTCCTCACACCCCAGTCCAAGTCACAGTGCTGCTGCACACGGGTAGGATACAGCTGAAACACATGGCTTTGAAACTTCAGGACCAGTGTCTTAGATTTGGATAACCTTTAGTGACCTGGATTTCATAATTAATCATTTAACCATTTGAATGGTTTACTTTTTGGTAAAAGTATGTAATAAAATGTGGAAGAGTTCCCTGCCCTTTCCTTAATTGTTGAAAGTGTGAACTGTCGTGGTAGAAATGTCTTTAATTATCATGTAGGTCACTTGCTTGAATAATAGACTTCAAAGTTGTCAGGGTCTCTCTGAATACATATGTAAATTTACAAAATTGACTTTGAATCCCATTGGCACCACAGCTAAAAATCACTAAGCACAGGTCTTCCCAAATACATTATACCAATAAATTGTAAAATAAATATTATTAATTCTTACATTTTAGATGGCTGTCTAAATGGCTGTGCTTAGAACTTATACTTCAGCCAAAATATTCTGTTGAAAACTTTCCCTATACATTGTGATAATTTTAATTTGAACATTTATAATTACATTTCAACCTAAGAAGTTGCGTGATGAGAGTTCTTTATGATTTCTCAATGGTTAATATATTTCTTTCATTTCTTGTCTCTGTTCTTGGATGCAAGACCGACTTGTCTTTTCTACAAGCTTAAAATGCCCATTTTATATGAAATCTCCAGTTAGGAAGAAGTCCTGTCACTGCTATTTGTGCTGAAATTTCTTACAGTTATTGAAGTGGTAATTCTGGGTCTTTCTGTTTTCCTAACACAGGAATGATTCACATTTGGAATCAGGGTTCCCTATGGCTTTATCATCATAATTATTGTACTAAATATCTCCATCCCAAGGCTCATGGTTTGTGTAATGTACTGACTTGCAGAGCTAGAGTGTCTGAAACAGGAGCCAGTTTCTCCACCAGTTTCTCTCTGTGCTCCATTGCAGAGAGCAGAGTTTTAAGCTGCTCAACTTTAGTTTTAAGACAATAATTTTCAATCCTAAATTGATCAGTTTGAATTCCCAATTTTTCTCCTGTTTCCCCATCAAAGGCTAATAATGACTTGAACACCTCAATTTCTGATTTCACAGCGGTACACTCCAGTTCAGAAATCCTTTTGGAAGCAAAGGCATTCTTGGTTTCACAGGAAAAAAGGAGTTTTAGGAGTTTTAGGCTCCTAAAACTGCAGAAATGCTGCCTTTGCCTTTTCCCTCTGTGGAGGAGGCAGGTTCATATGAGGAGAGCGGTTCTGCCCGGCTGCTGGCTCAGCAGGCAGGTGCTGGCTCAGGACATCAGCTCCTCTCTCCTGGCTGCACAGGTGCTCCCTGGTCCTGCAGCTGCAGGGCACCCTCGGGTTCCTCCCTGCAAGGATTTTCCAGCTCTGTTCCTGCAGATCCATCCTCCCTCCCACCCCCAGCAGGTGCTGTGCTCGCAGGCTGTGTCCGTGGGGAATCACTGGGAACAGGTTGGGAGCTGCCAGCTCCACTCCATCCACCAGCTGTGTTTTACCCAATAATTTCCGTGTCATTGTAGCCTCTGTCAGGATGTCAGTGTAACTTCTCGGTTTCCCTAAATTTTACCCCCAGCCATGTTTCCATACACAGATTTGATGTAATTTACAAATTATTCTGAGTTACATGTTTATTGGTAAGTATTAAATGGTTTAGAAAAATCAGGATACAAAATACCTATTTAGAATTATTATCAAAATGAATAATAGATAAAATAAGTAAAATGAATAAGTGATAAAAATCAACATATGTTGAATTCATGGCTGGTCTTGTGCTATGAACGAACTGAAGCACCTGTGTTTTTACTGAGTGAAGTATAGTTGGATTTTTTTTTTTTTTTGGTAATGATAGTTTATTGATTTGATTCAAAATACAGAACTTAAAGAGAAAATTATTTCAAAAATTAATGTGGCTTCTGTCAAAAGTATTGGTTTAAAAATAATGCCAGCAGAATTTACATTGTATCTCTCTGAATCCTTCTCCTTGCAGTCAATTAATGTGTTTATACAGTTCTGTTCAGAGTAAATACATTGGCCAAACTCCTGGCTGCCCTGAAATCAATGTCAGTTCCATTCATTTCATTAGTGTTTATTGACATAAGTAGATTTATTCATCTGTGCAAGGTAGACATAACATTTATTTCTCTTCCTGAATGAACACTAATTTTGAAGGTTTTTCCTGTATGAGCCTTGGTTTGTAAACAGCCTCTTCATTTATCTGCATGAAAAAGTTCAAATATGGAGATCTTAATCTGTATATGTTAAGTTACAAAGATTATTTCAATTCTTCTTCATTTCAGGCATCATTGAATGGGAGCTGGAGGAGTTCAGTGCTTTTCAGAAGTTTTCAGTATGAAATCTAATTTGAAAAGCAGTGAATAAATTAGCTGGTTTTGTTCTGTACAATATGACTTCTAAGCACCGAATGAGATATACAATGTGCAGATGTGCTCTGAATGTGGGTTAGTCCTAAAACACAAATTACACCGAGCTGTTACCATACTTTTTCCTAATTTGTGAGCATCATTACTTAGAGAATAACTGAAGAAGTCTTGAGGGTGGCTTCTGGGAGTCCAGTGTTGCTGCTGCTAAGCAATTATACTTTCAAAAGGTTCAACTGATGCTACAAACTCAGAAATTTGTTCTTGCTTGTGCTTTTCCCCATGTTCAGCATTACCTCAGTCCTGTGTGTTTACACTTCCAGCACCGCCACATCGTGTTTGTCCTGCTCCCAGTCCTTGCCACTACAGTGTAGCCGTGTGTTCTCAACAAGCTTTTAAAGGAAATTATGTTGCAATTCAAGTCCGGCCCCCCACTTTTGTTTACCGCTTAGGGATGAATCATTGGAGCTGTCCTTTATCTGCGCAGCAAAAGGAGCAAACATCCTTTCCCTTGTGCGGGCAAAGCGGTGTTTTTGGGTCTGTGTCAGTCTCTGGGTCAGGCCAGCACAGCCCTCAGTCCAAGGTGGTTTTGAACTTTTTTCCATGCTGCTGTTTGCCAGGCAGCATGAGCTGTGTCAGAGGAACCAGAGATGGGGATGGCTGCCCTGGGGTACCCCAGTGCCCTCCAGTGCTCCTGGCAGGACCCAGCAGCACTGCAGGTACCCCCTGCCCGAGGGGGATACACTCCTGGCAGGACCCAGCAGCAGTACAGGTACCCCCTGCCCGAGGGGGATACACTCCTGGCAGGACCCAGCAGCAGTACAGGTATACCCTGCCCGAGGGGGATGCAACTCCCTGTACCTGGGCGAGCTGAGGGACAGCTCCCATCTCCTGTGGTGCACAAAGCAGCGTGGGGAAAGTTACTTTTATTTCTTTCATTTATTTAAAGTTATTTATTTTTTGTTTCTCATTCGCTAACTTAGTGTGAAATTGAAAATTAGCATTTCTAGGCCTAGGGTTACACCTGAACCTTTTACCCTCACACCTTTTTTTAAAGGAATTATTAGTTATATGAATTGTGTGATGAAATTCTAAGTGCGAATTTTTATTGAAAAGATCTCAACAGGACACAATTTTTTTCTTTTTTTTTTTTCATTTGGTTTTAACACATTTAAATTAGAACATAGGCTGGAAGTTGTGGCATAGCAGTAATTTGACAGAGCTGGAGTTGATGTAGAATGTGTTGCATATGTTCTTCTATGTAGCTAAAGGGAATATATTTATTTTATAGCTTCTTGTTCATCTGGAATATTCCTTTGAGACTATGTTTTCTCAGAGTTAACTCTCTGGGATCTTGCTATAATTCCAGTTAACAAATATAGTTTTAATCCCCTTATTGGGCTAAACAAAAGGAAATAAAAATACTTGCTTTATCTTTTTTTTGTGGAGCAGATTTTTTTCATACTAATCCATTTGTTTAGGCTTTCAGAATACTAAAAGCTCAAGTGATTTTTCTGAATCCAGTTAATACACACGTAGTGTGATCAGAAATATCACAACAAATGATAACAATCAAGAAGTTTCACTTCACATTGTGCACCTTTAACCCTGTGGTATTTATAGGGTTTGAAAGCTTTATCAGTATGTAGCTTGAAGTTTCATTTTGCAGTTTAAGGAAGATAAAATTCATTTTTTTGGAAAAAGAAACAGAGGCCTTAGAGATCCTTGTACTCTGAACATCTGGTCTTGATAATATAGCAGGATTTAATGACACTACTAGCACTTGAAGCTATCTTGCCTCTATTTGAGTATATGAGGAAGAAAGTTTATATTGCTTCTGTTTGACAGGTAAAATGAATCTGTATCACACATGCAGATAAGACACAACAAACAGTATGCAACTTGAAAATAGATAGAACTTGTCATATTACACTAGAAATGTGAATATAAAAACCTGTAGAACAGATAAGGTTAGCTCAGCCATTCCTACCTGTATAGGAAATACAGTATAAATGTAGATACTTGTAGAAATTACAAGCAATAAGAATGGAAAAGGTGGTGTAAAAATAATAATTTTCCCCATTGGTCATGAGTTACAAGCAGGCTTTTGTATTTTTATAAATTCACAAATGTCTAATGAAAAGTCCTCAGTACAACACAAACAAATTGCCATGTTGGTGGGACAAAAGGTGAAGTGTTTTTATTGGTTCTGCCTCAAAAAACTGTTATTCTTTTTGCTGCTATATATTTTACAGTTATATTAATGCCTAAGCTGTAATTGAAATTAGGCTAATAGTTGACATAAAAGAATAAATAGAACTGCTTATCAGAACTAAGTTTTTATTTTGCATATATAAGCATATATACTCATATCTATAATAGAGAGTAAATTTCAGAGAGTTTTGGACCATTTTGCAGTCTGCATATATATATATATGTATAAATACAAGTATATATATTTATAATATATATATGTATACTTGTATCTATTCTTTCTATCTATCTATCTAAATATCACTTCAGCAAAACTAAGAGAATTATTTTCCTCCTAGAAATACTTTTAATTCTCCTCTAATCAGGTCTTTATATCCTGTGTCTAGAATGAGGCCTTATATTCGCTACTTCTTTACCAACTAGTAGTGTTTCCCAATAAAATTAGG
Organism: Cisticola juncidis; assembly: GCA_013400215.1. NCBI lineage: Eukaryota > Metazoa > Chordata > Aves > Passeriformes > Cisticolidae > Cisticola > Cisticola juncidis. Next base: position 2,130,606 of record VXBR01012239.1, on the reverse strand, counting down.
AAATAAGTGGTGGGTCTAAGGTAACTTGCATGCAATGTTTACTTTTACCATAATAAATAAACTTCATTTCTGCTGTATTCCCTTGAAGCTCCTGCTCTCTCCAAAGCTTTCCTTGTGTGTGTAATCCATATTTCAGTATTTCTTGCATGTGTTTGCTGGGAAATACAGCAATAATTCTTCATTTGTGTGCATTTATTATCTGATAGAGATCCCGTGTAAATATTCCTTGAACTTGAATAGTGACAGCATAAGGACCCTGCCTGACTTGGTTTCAGTCACTAATGACTCTGCTCTGTCAGCACTATGGTTTTCTCTTCAAATTTTGCCATGCAGTTCTCATTGACTGGCAGTAAAGTAGTGGAAATCAACTAGAACAAGTGCTGCAGCTTCTAGAAGTGACCAAATCAGAAATCACTTTTCTACAAGGTATTTTTTCTTAAATATGTTTTCAAGTATCATGATTGTACAATGAAAATTTCTCAGAAATACTTAAAAACCCTGTATGTCTGTTTAGTTCATAAAATACTGCTCCTTGAAGAAAGCTCCTGAAATCTGAGAATCTCCCTTCTAATTTTATAGATACTATCTTGCTTCAATGTAATATATTTTAGTTTTGTTCTCTGATTTATGGTATTTCTTGCAAGTGACATGGAGGGTTTATCATCAGGGATTTTCACATTTTCTGTTGCAGTGTTATTTTTCAAATGTATACAGATAGGAATTTCCACTTCAGCAGGGTAATAATGTCTCGAGGGAATGACATGTATAGATTGAAATTACAGGCAATTACAATTGCATCTGTATAAATGGAAATGACAGGGAGAAGGGGGGCACTGAGCCGTTCTAACCATTCCTGGTAAATGTGAGGTTGGATATGTCCTGATTGCTGCCCATATGTTTGAGCAGCTCTGGGAAGCGAGATCACCACAAGGAGATCAGGGAGGATTTAGAGGGATGATTTCCACAGCTTTGTCTGAGGAGGCAGAGCTGAGTGAGAGATGTGACCGTGCCTTTTCCAAGCAGCGGCGCTGGCTCTGCGTGCTGTACGATGACGGGACACTGCAGAGGAGGAGGAAGGCTGGCTGCAGTTAAAATGCAGATGATGAAAGGAGTGGGGTGATAAGATCCCTGTAGTGATTCGAGATTGTATGCACTGTATGGCATCCAAGATTACTTCTCTGCCATCAAATAGAAGATCTTGTCTAAGCTGCTTTAGTTAGCTTCGTGTTCACTGAGGATAGACTACAAATCCTCACACATGTCCAGCCCCGGTGGCAGAGTCAGGGTAATCACGATTTGCAAGCTTTTGGAACAAATAAATCCCTCGTATTTATACTGACAGATAGAGATCTCAATGTTATAGCTTGCAGAAATTTATATGTGTATAGCCAGCAATTTGTTTTTTCTCCTGACTAATCTAAATAAGTCCCTTTGCATTGTGTAAACAACTGAAATGTCAGTAAGGTCTAGAAAGGCTTGGGTGCAGCTTTTCTCAGTGCTGGGATGGGAATGTACAGACATGGATGCCTTCAGTGCAGGGGAATTCTGAACAGTTAACAGGACAAGAGGTCTAATAAGGGAAAGTGTTTGGATGAAATACTGAAAAAGCCTCATACTGAAATCAGTCTGAAATGCAGTTTTCTTTTGGAATAATGGTTGAAATAACCTCAGAATTGTTATACTAGATTGTTAATAATCCATTTCTCAATGCAGAGAGTTTAAGACTAATTTCAAAGAATTGAGAAATGACAGGACCTTTGATGCTAGCAGCCATACAGGCTGGGAGGTTTTCCTTGAGGCAGAGGTCAGGTCAGAGGGAGAATGGAGCTGAGTGCTCCATCTGTTCTGGAGCAGCCAGAGCTCCCAAAACACCACGAAGGATTGGTGTCCCTGGGAGCAGTGGGTGCTGATGCTGAGGGAGGTCTGTTCTGCAGACCCAAGAAAGAAGGAATGCTCTCATGTTAATGGTGACACCAGCAAACATGATAGATGCAATTTTTTTTTTTAAAGCTACATGAAGTTGTGATATTCCAACTGTAAGTAATTATATGCACAAGGTATTACTTCCAAAGGCAGCATTTGAAAAATTCCCTGTGATCTTAAGACTTTTATATCCTGTAATTCCCTTCAAACTGTTACTGTTAGCTTTAGGGAGAAAGTTTTGTACCATGTAAAAATGTGCAAAGCCTTTATAAATGAATTTTCTTTTTCAGGTCGTACATGTTAAACAATTTCTTCTTTGCAATTTCTGTGAGTGCTGATAAACCCACTTATTTCTGTGCAGCTTGATGCAATTTTTCTTTTTCTGCAAAATGCCTTTATCTGTGGCCTGCGTGAATTTAGAATTTAGAAAATATCCATTTTTGACATTGATGTCAAAAACTCCTGGCTAAAAAAAAAAATCAGAAGGTATTATTTCAAAGAAAGTATCAATTAAGATAATGGTCCAAAAGGCATTGCTAGGGCATATATTCTTTATTGTGTACAGTGTAAGCTTTCAATATCAAACATTTTGACAATTATGAATATTTTGGTGTAAAATTAGTCTGCAAAGTCTTATTCATCAAAAACACCATAAAAGGTCTATGGAAGATGTATAGGTAGAGTCCAAATGTTGTAATAATAAGGACTGACAATTTTATTTCTTCTTGTAAGAAAAGGCAGGAGTGAGGTTGACTCAGGAAAGTTGAATTTAATGCAGATGCAGTTGTTAAGGATCAGTCATACTTCAGCAATTAAGCACTGCAGATAAGGATTAGTCCTAAAACACTGTTATTGATACTGAAATCCTAAGTTATTACTGTTGTATGTATGACTTAGATTCCTGTCATCTAGTAAGACCAAAGAAGAAATTATTCAAAACTTACTTTGCTTGTGTTATGGAAGGCACACAAGAAACAACTGTACTGATATGAACTGTGCTTTAAAAAATACCCTAGAGATTCCAACCCAACTTTTAAACACACAAACAAAATTAACCTAAAATCCCACTTACTATTTTCTTTTATCCAGTGTTTTCTCTACTGTTTAAAGAAAATGTTCAGCAAGGAAAAAAGAAAAAAATCAGTCAATCAGGAATGTTCTCCTCAGTTTATAAAGAAGATAACTGCTTTTTGTCATATTTGAGTTTTTCAGAAGGATCATTTCATTGGGAGACACGGAAAGGAGCTGTGTGCAGATATCATTAAAGCTTTAGCCACATACAGAGGTGCAGGCAAGGCACTGTAAAGAGCATGGAGCTCTCAAGTGTTCAAATAGTTGCTTTGTTTTGCAGTAACACTGCAACTGCAGAAAATGAGTAATTTCACTGAAGTGAGAAAAAAATCAATGGTGCTATTGATGTGCCTGCCCCAGCTGAGGTGTAGGTGGCATTTAAAAGATGAAGCGTGGAGCCCAAGCTGTCAATCTCACCATAAGGATGGCCTGGTTTTGCCTAGTTAAAACCCATTAGTTGGCTGAACTCTTGCACACTGGTTATGTTTCAGGAGGTTGTTTTTGAATGTCAAGCACTTGCTTGGGCAGGCAAATTTCTCTTCTTAATTCCCCAAGGTTTATGAGGTCATCCTGTGTTTCTTGAGAGTGCTTTGCCAATTCTCATGCAGTATGGAGTCAGAGAGAAGTATCAGTCAGGTGCCATTTTAAAATATATATTTTTTCATAATAGTATTCTTGAATATATTACTGTGGCTATTTTTGTTTAGACTGGTTATTGATTTACTCATTTAGTAAACTGGTCTAAAATGGTTTTTTGCAACATGATTGTCAGTTAAAGGAGGTATTACTGAAGACTTTACTAGATCATTTCCATGAGTCCCACTGATCTAGGAGACATGAGAGGGGTTTTAAATTGTATGGCGTGATGGTAGAACAGCAATTGCTTCATCTAATTCATCTTCAGAAGATGAACTGTCTCATTTCATTTACAAGAGAAATGGAAGAGAATATTAATCAAGAGAGAGATAATTTTCCGGGCTTATTTTATTATTGAGATATGAAACAAAGTAATTCAATACGCAGCTCTGAGGAGAGCGTTCCTTTTGTCTTCCTTGCCTGTACTCCGGGGTTTGGCTGGGATCTGGCTTCCTCTCAAGGACGACTGAACTCTCTGCTGGTATTTGCAGCAGATTCCCTGGTCTCCTGTGGGAGCCCCTGCTCAGCTGTGTGCCCAGAGCTGCTGCCTGGCTCCCCCCAAAGGCGCGGTGACACAGCGGGACAGCGGCACACAGCTCCCTGCCTTTCTGTGGTGAACATTTCGGGATGTTCAGCAAGAAAGGAGATCCTGTCCCTCCCATCCCAGGGTTCCTTTCTTCATGGCAGAGAAGGAAATGGTGCCTGGATGTGCACCAACTCCTTGTATTCCTAAATTGCTTTTTAAAGGATTGCTGTTGTGATATCCAGCAATAAGGATAGACCTCCACCTTTGGGTCATACATTTGCAGTTAATATGCTTTATGGAATTCTGCAAACTTCTTCTGCAGACAGCAGGGTAACACCAATACTGTCACACTCTCGTTAATGTGTTTCAGGCTTATTATATTGGATTTGCATGTTGTAGCAGGTGACACATTTATGTAAGGTAAATCTGGAAAGCCAAAGCTGATTCAATGTATACAATACCAAAATAATCGATAGATTTGAATCAAAATCTCTGACAACTTAGAAGGCATATAAAGGATTTGTTTCTCATTTTTTGCTGACCTTTGATTCCTGAAAGAACTCACCATGGTGTTTTCACAGGAAAACAGGTTGTGTTAGTGGGTTGAATATTGGAAGTGGTGGCTTTTGTTTTTTGGTGTTTTTGTTTTTTTTGTTGTTTGTTTTTCATAGCAAGGTGAGTAAGGTGATGCCTGTTGCATTCTTTTGCATTCTTTTTCCCTTGAACTGTTACAAAGAGAAATACAGGCAGAAATACAAGCTAACAGTCAGTGTTAAATATAGGGCGGTGTAATTTCAAATTAATAGAGTTATAAACCAGGACAAGTACTGCTTTTCAGAGGCACTGAAGAAGATGAGTATTTAAATGTTTATAGCTGTCACTAGCCACATAAAAGTTAACATTCACATGTTGCTGACAATCGTGATTGTATTTAGATATTAACTTCTGTTAATATGAATTGAGTAAGGGTTGGCATTCTCACTTCATGTGAATACACAGTATTTCAGGAAAGTGTATTCTCCTGAAGGGTCAATCTTGAAAAATTTATATTCCTGAACATTATAAAGAAAAAATAATGGTCTTAAAAATGCAGCTAGTGTGTTTGCTTCTGTGATGATATATTTCATATTTCTTACTTAAATTTAAATTATTCTTCTTCTTTCCTTAAAATGTGAAAGGCTTTGAAGTTTGAATTAAGTTCAGGATTCATGTGGTCTAGCTTTACTTTGAAAAAGTAGAAGCAAGCTATTTACCAAATCAACCTTATACCATAAAGGAGTTCATTTAATCAAATTAATTTTTCCTAGTGAAAAATATTTGTTAAGAAATACATGAAAAAATTATACCTCAGGCTCTGTGGGCTGAGAAGGAAAACTGACATCTGAAACAGTTGGAAGTGTTTGGATTTTGCAGTCGGTGTTGTTTAATTGTGATGTTTGGAATTGCCCCGTGCTCATTTGCAAGGACGAAAATGCAGCTGAAGAGAGGATAAGAGAATCTTCATGTCAGGAAAGACAGGTGTGATAAGGAAAATCCTCTCTCCCATAACACAGCGGTCATGTTCACTTCAGGGTCATCAGGTGTCCAGCAAAGCAAGAGATGCCTCAATTTCAGCTTCAGATTCTGAAACTTCTTGAGGGTTCCCTCTAAAATCTGGGTGATGACCTGCAGGAAGAGCTAAAGGATGCTTCACACTGTGGCCTCAGTAAACTCTGTGGATGTGGAGGCACTCTGCAGTGTCTCAGCTCAGGATGCACTGCTGAGAGTTTCATTAAAGGGCTGCCAGCAGCTTCTAGAGGAGTTTTCATTATTGGATCCCAAATCTGCCACAACAGCTTTGTCCAGCCCTGGTTCTCGCTGCAGCTGATCATAGATTCTTCAGCTTGGGCCTCGATGGGGAGACATCTCCCTCCACACAGGGATTATTGATCCCTGCCACACAATAACAGGACTGACATTTGAGGAGGATGTGTCAGAGAGAATCTTTTGCAATAAACCATATGGTCCTCAGGTCTGCTCTGCACCAAGGGTTTTTAACAAAATATCTGCTGGTTTTCTACAGACTGCAAGAAGCAGTCTTCTGACAAGTCAGAAGGAAATCCCTTTCTTGTCATTCTTGAGAAAGAAATAACGATGGGATGAAATGTGGCAAAAATTATAGTTTTATCTGTTGCTATTCCTGAGGAGCACCAGATTTCTTGCAACTTCTGTGATACTGATAGGGGAAATGAGATATGTTTTGAAGCCCAGAATATTGCTTGTTCCAAGCCTTTACTTAAGTTTTTGAAATGGGTAAATTTTGAGGAGAGAAAAGCAGCAAAAATAGACTAGGTATCTCTGTAATTGCTTTCACACCTATCTGCAGATACCCTGAGTGCAAGTAATTTGGCAGAGCCGCCAGGGTAGGTGAAGAAACAATAAACAGCTTTTTTTGCACTAGGCCAGACTCTTCCAGCTAGTAAGAACATTTACAGTTAGATCTAACAGCCTGTGTTTGTACAGAGTTATATCAACCTAGTATTAGTAACAGAGATCCAGGTGCACATCCTGTTCAGGAAAATGAGAACATGCTCTTTCATGTGCTCTGCATCTAGAGGTCTGTTTATCCCATTGCCAGTGAAGTTTAGTGGAGGAAGATGGGGTGGATAGGATGAGTCTGTTCCATGCCTTGCAGAATTTACTTTCTGTGTCCATGTGCTCATTAGACACCTGACTGGAAAACGCACTGGAACTTCTTTGTTGAAAGCACAAGAACATTTTTGTAGGCAGGAAGAACAGTTGCTGAAGGATATACTCTTAAGTAATTTTTTGGCAGGTAGAAAGAGGACTTGAGCTTTTGAGGAGGGAATTTGCTAATAATTATGACTTTTTGATTTTTGTTCTTGTATGTACAAATTGAATTAATGATGGCAGCTCAGTAATGCATATACAGTAAGTGGGCAGAAAAGGGGTACAGAAAAGTCATCTCATCTTTTATATCTGACTCAGATATTTCAAACCTTTTTTATTATCTAAAGGCCACTTCTTGTCAGCTTTTTTGAAATTTTAGTCACATCTGTTGTCACTAATTGGTAGTGTGTGGTTTTAAACTCCACTCTTTACTAAAGAAGTGGAAGTTGGAGTTAAATCCAATGACTGTGTGCTCACTTCAGTAGGCTGTTCAGGACAATGATTTGAAATGTTCCAGAAGTCACGCAGAGCGCAGAGCAGTGGGCAGATGCCACATGGGCTTTGCACAGTCTCCAGTGAAAAACACAAATTAAATGTGTTTCTTAACTCTTAAATGACCATGTTTCTTGTCATAGTGAAGGATATAATCATATTAATGTGAATTTTGCAGTCTTAACGTAGACTTCTTCTCTAATCCATTCTCATGTGTAGTAAGTGGAACAAAAAGTTTTTTCTCTCTTTATTTTTCTCTCTGATAAGCAAAGTCTGCTTTCATTGAAACTCAATGTAGTTGCTTTTCCTCAGTGTCATTATTTACAAAGAGACTCAAAGCTGTGCCACTGGAGTTTTGCATGTGTTGCTGACAAACAAGATGTTACAGGAAAATAGCCCCAAGACTTAACGAAATATGTTGAATTGCATTTGCTATAGCAAATATATTAATTTCCTCTTGGAAAAGATTTAGGATAGTTCTGTGCTCACTCTTACAAGGCAATTGTAGAATCTAGTCTAAGCAAATAACATTTGCAAATGCTGTGTCTGTGCTAATTTTCCAATTGCTGCAAACAAACAAAAGAAAAGGAGCTGAAAACAGAATGAAGCAAAAAAAGTTCAAACCAAACTAAATCATCAAACTCCTAAAGTTTACCTATAGTGGTCTTGGTTCCTTCACATGCTATTTCAGTGAATTGGATTCCACTGAATTCTTTCAGAAATTCAAGGGAGAAAAGCAGTATAAAGACAGTAAAATTCTTTGGGTAGAAAATTATTTTCCATGTATGTTGAAAGTATAACAAGTATTGGATAAGAATGTGAATAGCATGAAAATTATTGAGGTCAATTAGGTATGTGAATTTATGCTGTGAACTTAGTCTTCAGTAAGAAACTGCTAGCAGGATCTTATGAAAAATGGCATTGTATTTAATAGCTTAAAATGAGTGGGACCAGTTTGTGGACAAGTCCACAAGTTTCTGGGACCATACCAGTGGTATCCCAGTATGATGATAGTACAGAGAATAAGAAGTGAAAATGTGGTCCCATTATTGCTGCAAGTAAATGTGCAGTGCTCTGAGGCGTGGCACTGGGAAACACCACCATTCTTGCACTGGTGTTGAGTGTTACTACCTCATAATGAGATCTGATTTAATTGCTCACTGAGTCACCTAAAGGATCCGAGCTGGGGGCTGTAAATTATGCCAGCTTCAAATTTGACGTCACATAAATCAGTAATCTAATTATTGAGGCTGTTTCCCTGGATGCACCAGCATGCCAGTATACAGACAGTTCTAAATCTATGCCTGGTGAAGATTTTATGGTTTTCCACTATGATTTGTGTGGGGTTTTCGAGCACGTACTTGCCAGTTTTGTTGGGGAATACATTTGGTGCAGGTGGAGGTCTGGGTGGTGGCAGCCCAAGGCAGGAGTCCCTGAGCTGCCAACCCCTTGCTTGACAAAAGGCACAGGGAGCTGTGGCACCGCCAGGTGACTGACACAGGACTGGGGCAGAAGAGCGAGACTGTGGCCAGCTTGGATAGTGAGGGGATAAAGCTCAGGGGTTCCTTTGTTGGGGGCCCTCCTCTGAGGCGCCATCTCGAGCAGTTTCTGTGTTCTTGCACCGTATATAATAATTTGCTTTATGTCAGAAGGGTATTTTAGCCCCTGCTGGGGGAAGCCTGGTGTGTCTGTGCGTGGGGGGTCCCCCGTGGGGACCTCCTGGGTCACCGGAGCCGCTGCTGGGAATGGCCTCGGGTCCCGGCTGTGAATGTCTGCGGAGCTGGGAGTGTGACTGCCACAGAGACTGGGAATGGCCAAGTTGGGACCGAAGGAGGGAAGAGTGTCCTCAGCCCTCAAGGATAGACAGCCTGCTTTCACGGACATTACACCTGCGGCAGGTGTGGCAGTGCTCACAGGCCGGCTGTAGCACCCGCCCGGCACAGCCTTGCCCTCGGCTCCACGTACGGCTGGGACAGCCCAGTGCGGGGATTCCCGAGCGCTGGGGAGCCCTCGGGTGCTAATGCTCCTGCCGTGCCCCGCAGGGTGCCCCCTAAGGCCGTGCCCTCCGTCCTGGTCCCCTCGGGGCAGCAGTGACCGCGGGCTGTCCGGCGC